>JAQFVV010017784.1:0-11720 GCA_028023455.1 Epiperipatus broadwayi
ATATATATGTTCAACAGATGGCATTTACCAAAACCACCTAATAAGTGTAAAATGGAGCCACATAAACGAAAAAAGAGTCAGAATTAACTACCTCTTTCATTTGCTCACCCCCAGATCGTAGCTGATTTCAAGCTGGTTTGTTTCACTGTAAGAGGGATAGAGAAGAACTAGATCTAAAACACTGACTCTCAAGTGTTTATGCAAAATGTTTCTATCAGTTTGCAAGCGGAATTTTTCAGACCGGTAAAGTCTTCAAACTCAGCCTAGCAAGCCAGATATTTATATGGGTCTGATCTCAGTTCAGTATCACTACATAATCAAAGTCTCTGCAATATATATCATTGTAAGAAAACTTTAAAGGTACATTTATGAAAAACAAAACAAGTTATTCACGAATTTGCTATCACTTGTTATTTATGTTCAACAGATGGCGCTGTCAAACCATCTAACAAGTGTAAAATTTGTTTATAGAAATGAAAAAAGAGTCAGAATTCAGACCACTTCTTTCATTTCCTTGTCACTCCTCTCAGATCAGCTGATTTCCAAGCTGGTTTGCTCTCATCAGTGAGGATAGAGCATATAAACCAGATCTGAAACACTGACTCTCAAGTGTTTATGCAAAATGTTTTTATCAGTTTGTAAGCGTGAAATTTTTCAGACATGCAGTCTTCAAACACAGCCTAGCAAGCCAGATATTTATATGGGTCTGATCTCAGTTCAGTATCACCACATAATCAAAGTCTCTGCAATATATATCATTGCAAGAAAACTTTAAAGGTACATTTATGAAAAACAAAAACAAGTTATTCACGCAACTTGCTATCACTTGTTATTTATGTTCAACAGATGGCGTTTTAAAACCACACTGAACAGAGTGTAAAATTTGTTTATCATTTGAGAAAAGAGTCAGAATTAACTACCTCTTTCATTTGCTCACTTTGAGATCAGATGATTTTCAGCTGGTTTGTCTCATCAGTGAGGGATAGAGTATAGAAACTAGATCTAAACATGACTCTTTTTTCGTTTATGTAAACAAATTTTACACTTGTTTGGTGGTTTTGGTAAAAAACTATCTGGTGAACATAAATAACAAGTGATTAGCAAGTTACGTGAATAACTTGGTTTTGGTTTTCATAAATGAATATATATATATATATATATAATGAGTGCTCACTTTATATTGAATTATAGCAAATCTATAGACTTTAAGGCCAAGCTTTAATTTTCTCCACTCTCAACTCTTCAGCCATTCATATCAGTAAAAATCTAATGATAGAATGCTCCAAGCCATGATGATGCCAAAATTATAGTCATAACCATGTTGACTTTGTTAGTCTGACTGCTCATATGTAGAACCTTAATATGTCTATTTAAATACACAGTAGAGGATGGGCAGAATACAGACTAAATATGTAATATGGCAATACAAGTATAATGTATATACTTAACCTAGATGTAATTAAAAGGGATTTAAACCCCAGACTTTCAAATTCCCTACAATGGGAGGGTTGAAACATTTTCATCCTTGTTTTATCCCACTAATTAAGAATACTTACTAAAGTTTTTTGGTTATGGATCAGTAACCTGGAAGAAAAATTTTAAAAAGTGAATAAAACCTGAAAAAATCTTCAAGTTTTGTTTAATCCAGATTTCCAAGTCATTCATAAGCCTGGGAAAAATGTGATATCATTGCATGATGAAGGTTTTAAGGCAAAATTATATATGTTTATATTGAAACGACAACTCAAAATGATAATATAATACCTAAAAAAATAATAATTATTAAAAAATAAGAAATAAAAGTATATAGTATAGTAATCAATTAGTTTTTATTTAAAATAGTTAAATCATGAAATCTTGTTAAAGATATAGATAAATAGAAAGTTCCTAAAATTTTCAAGTACACCTGGGTCTCGTTTTACCGCGAGTAGATAGGTTCCTCAGAAAACGCGTGCAAAGGAAATCGTGCTTAAAAATAGCCGTAACTTACCTTGAAAAAAGGGGGATATGGACTGTGATTTTTCAAAAATTGCGTAAAAGCAAAGCACCAATATAAAATTACTTTAAAATTTCATGCAAAAAAAAATATAAGGAAACTAAAATATGACTAATAAAAAATTTCAAACTTGAAAAAATTGATACAAGACAAACTTTTTTTAACTATAATATTTAATTTTATTCAGGAAATAATATATTTTTATGCATAATTTACAGTACAGTAATTTACATTTTTTATACACGTTTTAATTATTATCACTATTTGTCCGATAAACACGTTCGTTTGCAAACTGGTAAAAAATCAGATTCTTCACAAGAGGGAAATACAATTAGTGCCAACTTCACATCACATTAATTTCAGGTCACCTTAAGTAATTTTTCAATTGTTAATTACAATTAATAATCAGATTTTAATTTTTAATTGTCAAATTTAATTGTCCCACTGCTATTACTCACCTTTTTAAAAATAAACTTAGGACACCCAAATGATTAATAATTTATTATGGTCTTTTTTAAAAGCAAAAACAGAATGTGATTTAAAATGCAAAATTAACACGTACAATGTTTAAACAAATTTACATTATAATCTTGTAAAATTTAATGTGTGTATACATAAAATAGTGGAAATCATGATTTAATTTCATTATTGCATAAAATCTTACTATTATAAAGCACTGAAAATATTGAAATTACTAAGATGAAAGTCAAATTCCAATAATGTGCTATTACTTTCAATATGAATTAAGTGCTGAAAATTTATTATTTAAAGTAATAGCGCATTATCAGGAGTTTGACTTCCGATGAAACATGAATCGTAACTTCAAAATCGCATTAAATAAATCCGCATAAAAACGAGACCCAGGTGTATAATATTTTATCTTACCCATGCTTTTAAAATCTGATCATTTAAAAGATTAGTAATGCACATGTGAATGTTTAATTAATATAAACACATCCAAATAGTATTTAAACTAATACATTGTATTTGGTAGATAATAATAATAATATTATTATTAGCAATCAAAAAGTAAATTTTTATATAATGTGACATTGCTTTTCTATGCTTGTATTTAAAGAAATGCAATACAGAGAACATACCAATAGCTCAAACAAGCTCTTAATTAATAAATGCAGTATGAGAAAATATTTAAAATCTCTATCCCGAACACTCCCATCTCCAGACCAACTGGTTTTGAGCTTATGGCTCACGTCAGCGAGGAGAGCTAGAATATTCAGACCTAAGATCTAAAATATCAGCTCAAAACCCAGCACTTATTTCATATGTATATTTAAGTAAAAACTCTGAAATTTTGGACATGAAAATGTCTTTAAAAATCCAGCTATCTAGCAAAATAGCTATATGGGACTGAACTTAAATTCAGATCTACCATATTTTAGTAGCCTCAGCATAACCAAAGTCATAAGCTCAAAACCAGTTGGTCTGAAGATGAGAGTGTTCTAGATAGAAATTTTAAATATTTTCTCATACTCTACTTTCCGTAAGGGCTTGTTTGAGTCACGCTTATTATCTCTGTGTTGCATTTTTGTAGAAAATCAAGCTTATAAAAGTAATGTCATATTATATATGACTTGCTTTTTTTGATTATTATAATTTTGCCATTAAGGCTTCAGATATGATGGGGCCTATTAAAATATGGTAGATCTTAGTTTGGATTTCAGTCCCATATAGCTATTTAAAGTTAGATAGATGGATTTAAAGACATTTTCATGTCGAAAATTTCAGAGTTTCTAGCACAAATATACTATGAAATAAGTGCTGGGTTTTGAGTTAATATTTTAGTTCTAGGGTCGGAATATCCTTGCTCTCCACTGATGTGACCATAGCTAAAACCAGTTGGTCTGGAGATAAAGGGAGTGTTCTGGATAGAGATTTTAAATATTTTCTCATACCGCACTTATTAATATTAATAATAATAAATTACAGTAGTAAAAAATAAATATATCTGAAATTCGTATTAGTGTATTTAATAAAAATACTAATATATAAATTTAATTATATTTTTATTTACAATAATCAATTTTTTCAAATTGAAAAATGCTAAATAAAGAACACAGAGAAAATAATATTTAACTTGGCAGTTATTAAAAAGTTTGGTTTTAAGCTTTGCTACTGAAGAAGATATAAAATTTTAATGGAAGAAGAAGGAGATTCTCTTCTCTATTGTCAACCAAATTTTCAAAGAGCTGGGGAATTAACAATTGCTTTTGAAAATAGAAACTCTCTGACCTTATGATTAATATTTGATTTATTAATTATTTTGATGATACTATATTTTAAAAATATTGGGAAAATATAAAAACAATAACTAATGCCATTGAAGTATCAGTCTTGGCTCAAAGAATAAAGACATCAAACTTTAAGAAAAATGAGACATGTAGAAAAGCAATCCACTTTTTATAAAAAGAACTATTGTAATGTAAAGAGTAATACTATTTTGTTTTTGTTTTTTTATTTATTATAAAATATAATTGTAATAATACATTTTTATAATCCTGGATAGTGCATTTAATATTAATTTAATGATTAGTATTTTTAAAAAAAATTTAAAACATTCAATTCTAAAAAAACATTTAAAAAAAAAAAATTCTTGAAAGATATTTTAATTTGATTAAACACATACACACAATTACATAACTTTAACACAAATGATTATATATCATCATCATCAACCATTATCAATCCACTGCAGGATGAAGGTCTGTCCAAGTTTAATCCATCTTCTCCGATCTTTAGCTTCTCTTCTTCACAACACCCCTGCACATTTTCTTATTTCATCCATCCATCTCACATGTGGTCTCTTTCTGTGTCTTTTTTTACAATCTCTTGGAATCCAGTTTAAAATTTCAATTGCATCATCTATTATCATCTTCTAGCAATATGTTCAGCCCAACTCCATTTCAATCTTTTAATTTTTTCAATAAGGTCAGTAACACCTGTTTGTTGTCTTACCCATACATTGCATTTTCAATCTCTTCTTGTTACTCACAACATACATCTCTCCATACTCCTTTGAGTGGTCTGAAGTCTCTGTATTGCTCTTCTATTAAAGTGTTCAAGTCTCAGATCCATAAGTAAGAACTGGTAAAACACATTTGTTAAAAACCATCCTTTTCAAACACATAGGCATATTTTTTTTTAGTATCAAGTTATTTCTACCAAAGCACTCAACCAAGTTTAATTCTATGATTAATTTCCTCCATTATATTTCCATCTGTTATTAATAATCTGACCAAAGGTATTTGTAACTGTTAACTTCTTCTAATTCTTCATAATCAATCCTTATTTTCATATTTTGAGCAAATCGATTAAACATTACTTTAGTCTTTTTAACATTTATGTTTGTCCTTGTTTTCTACTTTCATCTGCTAACTCCTGCAACATTTCCTGCAGCTCTGAAGCATTATTTGCAAAACAACTACATCATCTGCGAAATCTAAATGACTTAAATACTCTCCATTTACTTTCACTCCTTTAGTTTCCCATTTTAATCCACAAAATACTTCTTGCAGCACTGCTGTAAGAAGTTTTGGAAGATATGATCTCACCTTGTCTTACACCTTTCTCAATGTTGACTTTTCCAGTATCATTATGTAATGTAATTGTTGCTGTTGCATTTTTATAAATATTCTTTAAAATATGACAATATCCTGGATCTATACCTTGATGATCCAATGCTTTAATCACTGAAGAAACGTGTATAGAATCGAATGCCTTTTCATAATCTCTAAAATCAAAACATAATGACAACTCAAATTCATTTGTCCTTTCTGTAGAGAACTCTCAATACCTAGATATGATCTATTGTACTAAAACCACTTTTAAATTCAGCTTATTCTCTTGGTTGGTGAAATCCAAAGTTCTCTGTAAACCCGAGTTGTAATTATCTTAGTAAAATTTTTATATAAAAATGAGTAAAAAAGGCTATTTGATAGGTCTGTAATTTCTAATATCTTCTTTATCACCCTTTTTAAAATATTAATATTATTACTGCATTCTTCAATCTTCCAGTACATCTTTATCATTTAGACATTTGGTATATAACTTTGCTAAAATTGTTTCTATTTCTTCACCTGCTTCTTTTAATATGTCAATTATAATTCCATCATTTCCTGGAGCCTTTCCTTTCTTCATATACTTAATTTTGCATGTCTCACTTCTTCATTTAAAATTCTGGGCAATTCAGAAGATGTAATAGATATAGGAGGTACTTGTTCTTTATTACTATATAATTCTTGATAAAAATCTTCTACCAATTTCATGATGTCATCTCTTTTTTTTAGTAATAATTCCATCTTTTTTTCTTATTGCAGATATAAATTTTCTACCAATACCAAAATGTTGTTTAACATTTTTTGAGACATTTATTTTCTTCTACAACTTTCCTTGCTATTTCACAGTTATACTTTCTTATATCATTTTCAACTCTTTTCCGTACCATTTTACAAAATTTGAGATATTCAATTCTTTTTAATACATCATTTTTGTCATATTCCTTCTTTTCTTCATAAATTCTCTAGTCTCAGTGAAAATTTTATTAGTCAAGTGCTGCTTTTTTCTTACCAGCTATGTTTATTGCAGTTTTAAAAAGTGTATCAGTTATTTTCATATTAATTTCGATTCAAATCTGTATCATGTTCAAAATCTCCTAACACTTGAAACCTATTTGTAAGTTCTAATTTAAATTCATTAGAATGTTTCTGAAGATTATGAATATCAACTGTAAATATTACTTTTCTTAATAATTTTTGTCTCTCTAGTTTTACATTAACACGTAACTTACACCTTACTAATCGATGATCACTTCCTGTGTTAAATTTATTAAGAACATTACAATCTTGAAATATGTATTTTCTGTTAGTCAAAATATAATCCAATTCTGCTGTACCTTCATTTGGATGCTTCCATGTCCATTTCCTTTTAACATTTTTCTCAAAAAATGAATTCATAATATAAAGTTTTTCTTTTTCTGCAAACTCCACAAGTCTATGTCCTCTCTCATTTCTATTACCATAACCAAAATTACCTACAGCAATTTCATCTTTCATTTGTCTACCAATTCTAGCATTAAAGTCTCCCATAACAATTTTAAAATGTTGTTTACTCTGATCAAAAGCCTTTTGTACATCCATATAAAAATCTTCTACTACTTCATCACTATGAGAACTTGTTGGAGCATAAACCTGAATTATCTGCATTTGGTATCTGCTATTAAGTTGTATAACTAATCTTGCCACTCTGTCCGATACACCATCAATCTCCACAATATTGTTCTTCCACTTTTTATTTATAATGAATCCTACTCCACTTGTATTTCCAATATGTGTGCCTTTATAATAGAGTATATGTCCACTTTTTAAATCAATTGTTTCTTCTCCTTTTCTTCTAACTTCACAAAGTCCAATAATGTCCCATTTAATATAAGACAGTTCTTCTTCTAATTCTTGCAATCTTCCTTCACTTGAAAGTGATCTGCAGTTGTAAATACCTAAATAAAAAGTCATCATCAAATGGCAGCCTGGGTCCACAATCAGGGGATTCTTAGCACCCTATGCCTTCGGCCACCAACTGCTGCCTTGGTTGGTGACTTTACAGCCTCCTGGGAATAAGGGCCATGCTTTATTTTTGTCTGTCATAATTGTATATATGTATTGGAAAAATATTTCTCATTTACACAAACATTCATTCTGCCTTATCAGGCACTGAGAAGAAAGACCACGGTGTTTCTTGATCTTAAACTCAGAGGTAAAAAGCCAATAAACTCACCACGCTGGCTAATGCGTGTTGGTGAGCAGCCCATCCATGTTCGTATACTATATGAATAATCACATAGTAATAACAGCTGCAACGACAAGAACGTATGGAGTGGACATATTTTCTGATGTTATAATTATATGTTGTTTATTTAAAATAAAGATAAATGAATGTAAGAAATACATATACCTATAAATATTAAGTTTTTGTACATTATAGCAAACAGGCATACATATAACAAAATAAGACAGTATAAAATTATTTTTTCAAGAATAAAATAAATATTTTTATGAAATTAAGCAGATAGATATATATATATACAGCAGCAGAGAATAAAAAATAAAATTTAATTAAATAAGCTTCAACTATACTTTCTATGCTTTAGTATCATAATTATGGTTATCAAACAAAACAAAATCAAAAAAACCCAATCATTAAAAATTAAATTTAAAAAAGTATTATTTTTTGCTTATTTGAAGATGGCTCTCTGATTTCTCACATGATCAATTTATTTACTTCCTATCATTTCTTTCTCACAAATCTTGTTAACAATATTAACAATATCCGGAACAAAACCATGTCCATATTCCTTTTCACGTCTATAAAATGATAGGTGAATTTGCTAAATCAAATTTAATTTTTTTGTAATCAAATTTGTTTGATTCTAAATTTTGCTTTTCATCAAATTTGCTTTAGTTTCATTTTAGTATATGCATGGACAATCCAACGATTGACACATATACACATTAGCTCGGTCCAAATTTTCTATTTTATCCTTCTATTATTAATCAACCTATTCCAATGTTGAAGTTATCTGCACATATCCTGCCAATTTTATTTCCAAAACTATATACATATAAGTAATGCCATTGATTTTTTTTTATCATTTTTAACTTTTGATATTTAATATTTCTTATTAAATTTGAAAATGTTTAACTTATCTATCTATCTATCTATCTATCTATCTATCTATCTATCTATCTATCTATCTATCTATCTATCTATCTATCTATCTATCTATCTATCTATCTATCTATCTATCTATCTATCTATCTATCTATCTATCTATCTATCTATTCTATCATCTATCTATCTATCTATCTATCTATCTATCTATCTATCTATCTATCTATCTATCTATCTATCTATCTAATCTATCTATCTATCTATCTATCTATCATCTATCTATCTATCTATCTATCTATCTATCTATCTATCTATCTATCTATCTATCTATCTATCTATCTATCTATCTATCTATCTATCTATCTATCTATCTATCTATCTATCTATCTATCTATCTATCTATCTATCTATCTATCTATCTATCTATCTATCTATCTATCTATCTATCTATCTATCTATCTATCTATCTATCTATCTATCTATCTATCTATCTATCTATCTATCTATCTATCAATGGCATTAAAACAAATTTTATCATATCAAAAATATACATTTCCAAATTTTCAGTCTTATCAGATTCAAACTTATATAAATAGTTGTTTCAGATAAAAAATGCTTGGTATTTGAGATCTCACATTGATACTTCCTATAATATAAATGGATTAACGATCATTTTATAACACAATGAATTAAAGCTCCCTTTATTTTTAAATCCAAGTAGCAATTTTTTCATCTTTTTCTCAGTCTCTACAGCTCAATTTCTAATTAATAACATAACTGCCTGTGGTACACATTAAAAACATCATCCATCTAGCATCCATATATACAGTTTCTGTATTGATCCAACATCAAAACATTTAAATATATTATTCTTTTTGGATGCCAATGATAATTTACAAACAGCTGTACTAATAGATAAACCTATCTGCCATGTGTTTCTAATTTTATATACTTTATCTCTAAATGCAGCTACAATATTATTATCAATTCACTTTATGACATCATAAAAAAATTCCCGGTTTGTATTTATTTATATTTTTATTAGCTATTAATTTATCCATAATTTCAATTGATTATTTCCTATTTACATACCCATATAATTCTGTTACATCCAAAAAAGCCATTCTATATTCATCTGGGAGACCAATTGTTCTTAATATTATCTACAAATTCAAATGAAAATCTAAATGTAAACTGTCCAAAACCTAATTCTTCTTTTAATATTTGCCCCACATATACTAGACAGAAGCTTCATAGTAATATTACCACCAAAGTTACTCATCTTTCAAAGCAATCTCTATTACTAAAGATTATATATGTTTTACGAGTCCATTTTACCCACTGTGATTACAAAGCATCTAATGTACAAAAATAAATCCTTAAGACAATTATAATCTTTTGTTCACAAAGACACACTCCAGACAAATAATCATGTCCACAAAAGGGTTACTATAATCTTGTGCAGGCATTGTGCATGTACATGTGTCTACATGGCCCAGCCACTGTAAAGTTATCCATAGCCCAATGATCCCACCCCTAGGGTCCCCAAGTGCAAGAAACAAGTTTTCCCAGCTGAATAGGTGGACAAGTCTAGCAAGTTCCAACCACCACAACAGGTACCCAGGCCCAAAGCCCAAGTCACACAAGACATTAAACCCTTGACACACAGCCAAGCCATGTAAAGACCATTCTGGATACCTCTGTCTCCCACTTGAACCATCCAAGTCGTGCTAGGACGAAATTCTTTCTCCTGTGCAAAATTGGAAAGCCAACAAAGGAAAGCTAATGATGAGCACACAGATCTGCTCAAAACCAGCCCATCAAGGAGGCACAGCAGGCCATCAGAGAAGAAAATGGTGCAGCAACTTTGACCAGGTACCCTTCAGCAGTTTTCAGGTAGCGGCAACAATTGTCAACAGCTCACACCATAAACCAGACCCATAACAACCACCACCAGCTACCCCTGAGGAAGAAAGGAGGATGCAGACCCTTGCCTGCAAAATAGTACTTCAAACTCCATCAATTTTACATAAATTGGGAGTGGCCTAATGCAGACCAACCAATCTTAAAAATCCTCTAAATCTAAAGTTAACTAACTAAACCTAACAATAGTAGATACAAATCAACACATACCTAAGCCAATGATCCATCAAGGCATGAAGTAGCCCATCAGGTGAAGTCCAAGCAAATCCTCAAAGAATAGTGCTCCTTGTGTATTTTAATATTAGCAAATAATTTTGATAAATTGGTATTCGTGGATAAACATGAGCTTTCTTTTTGATAATTTACACAAATATTTAATTTACACAAATATTTTTAAGAAATATATTTAATAAATTTATCTTTGTTAGATCTAATATTATGACTATATAATTTATTAATCTTGAAGAAATAAATTTAGAAACATTTTCGTTCAAAAACTGCTAATATCTAATAAACAAAGTGAGATCCTTGTCCTCTTTTTATACACATGACACCATTTTTACTTTTTTAAACGCTTAAATTTTCTCTAACCAAGATGAAAAGTCCATTTTTTTTCTCAAGCTTAGTTTTAAGAACTCTAGCTGCTTTATCAAATTATCTTGACCGGCTATCTTTTTCATAGGCAACTTCCTGTTTATCTGCCATCTCCAAACATGTATCAGACCAATTTTCTCTCATATATCTTGGCCCAAAATTAAAAATAAACATATGACTGAATACCACATTGAAATTTGAAAGATTATTGTTATCTACTAAAAAGTTCAAGCTTTTTTGTATAACAGTCAAAAATTCGAATTGGTGCAAAACGTTTTTCTTTAATGCACCTTCCAGCTTATTTCATCTATTTAAATATTTTTCAGGAAGCACTAAATTTCTTTCATTATATTTAATTCGCAATAAAAATAGCATGTTTAACTTTCTTTTAATGTCTTTCATAATTTATTTCATTAAATTTTTTTTAGCTGCTTAATAATACAATTATAACCACACAGAGAATTATTAATTTTCACACACAACAATTCGGTAAAATACTTTAATAAAGGCATTTTTTTAAAAACTC
>JAQFVV010017785.1:0-11689 GCA_028023455.1 Epiperipatus broadwayi
GATTTATATTTTTGGGAACATTTTTATAAATTTAAATTATTTTTGGTGTTTTGCTTTGATATAGATATGATTATGAGACTATATTGGCATGACTGGTGTGTATCTATATATATATATAGCTTACTTGCATACTTATAAAAATGTGCATTTGTAAATATTTGTAAAAAAATTGTTTTACAAAAGGACAAAATGCAGTATTCTTATATATGTATATTAGACTGATTGAAATTCCAACTATAAATTTGATTACTGCTACATAAGACTGATCCTATATTTTGGGCATTTTCTGCAGGGGGGAAGTATGCCCTATATACTGGCAAATACAGTATATAATTTATATACTCTTCAGATTTGAACACAGCTATCCAGCTTAATGAAATCAAAATATTTGTTTGTAACCTTAAAAATAAAAAGGTTGCTAAATATGAAATAACTGAAGAAATTTAAAAATATGACAATGATAAGTTAGCTTTAAAAAGATTAATTTTTTTTGGTAGTACATGAATGCATTACATTGTACCACCTGATCTTTGTTCTTCCAATTTTTAACAACAAAGGATCTAGACAAGACTATAATAATTATCATGCAATATTTTTTATCCATTGGAGCAAGAAACTTTAAATAGAATGCTTCCCATAACAAATAAATGACTAGAAACTCAGTGTGGTTTTAAAGAAAAAAAGGATTATAGACATAGTTTAAGTTGCCAGAGAGATGTAAGAAAAGTGTCAGGAATAAGGCAATGACTCACATATTGCTTTTAATGATTTGGTTAAGCTATTTGATGGAGTTGATGCAACTGGAAGTGGCAATCTTATGCTCACATTTAGTTATTGAAATGTAATTCTTTATAGCAATTTTTCCAATAAGCTGTCATGAATCATTTTATTTTTAAATTTGATTTGTTTTCACAGTAGCATTTATTTTATTATTTATTGCATTCAATTAAAACCTGCTGATGGGTAATATTTTGCTTTCTTTTATTCAATACATAATTTATGAAAAGAATCTTTTTTTTTAATTTCATGAGACTACGAATAAAATTAAATTGAATAGCATTTCAAAAATTAAAAATAAAAATACTTTTCCAAATTCAAACTTAATATATATAAAACTGGAATAGAAAATTAGTTTTATTTCATATTCATTGTGAGCATAGACTATTTTTTGCTTATTATTTAAGATACATTTTATTGCAAAATATATGTTTTATTTTAATTAATATGTATTTTTAACATAAATTCTACAATATATATATTTTTTTTAGTACCAATAGTCAGGCACTCCATTCAATTTTATATTTAGTTAATTCTTTAAACACTGTGATGTCAAGAAATAATATTGTGATAACTAATTGTTATGCAATAATCTTACAAATTAATTTATAAATTAAATTTGCAATTTAAAATCTCTTTTTCTTATAATTGAGTTTGTTTCAAATTTTAGCAATTTTTATCCTTTCGATTTTGTTATTGACTTATATATAACTTTATAGCATAATTTAAAATTTTTTATTCATTGGAATTGACAGGTTTATATGAAATTTTTATATATACATGACCAATATCTTCCTGTTTGTAATATAAATATTTAATGGTAATTATTTTATAATACACATATTTTCAAATACAAATTTATTTTCAAAATGAGATTTTTTTCATGTCTTGAACCTGCACAAAATAAAATAAAGAAAACATTAATATTCAACATATGAGATGATAAAACAGTTGTTAGCAAATACAGATTGCTAAATTCAATAATCATTAAATCAAGATTTAAGTGAATAATTAACAATTTTATCAGGTGACAGAGCTCATAAAACAATTGGGTTTTTTTTATTTAATGCCCTGAGGATGATGCAAATAGATCTAATTTTCAATTATCAAGAGTAGGCTTACTAGTACCACATTATTTAAAATACAATTTCTCTCACAGTTTTGACCTGAATTAATATTTAGAAGATTTACTTTTGGTTTTACATACACAACTGATGCTGATATATAACTTCTGTTTGGGCATATTACATTTTTAGTCAAAAGAAAGCTGATGAACATTTATCACAAATGAAGAAAACGCTAAAAAAAACAAAAAACAAAGAAATCCCATGGAAATCTTTCAAAAATAAAGAATATAGCGTTAAATGATGTTTTGTGTTGTAATATCATTCTCAGTGATTGGTATGGAATGGGTTATATCTAATTCATTCTACTTGCAGTATTTTCTGCATGAAAAAAAAGATTTTCCTAAAATTTTCTAAGAACAGTGGAGCAAATTGTAAATGCCATCAATCCATCGAATGAAGAAATTAATCAAATTTCTGCCCACTGAACACTATACAAGATTCCAGAAATTAACTGAATTCCTTTTTCTGACTGAATTAACACACTAATGTGAGCCTGATTTAATCCTATGTAACCAGAAGTAAGATCATTACTATCTCGTGGAGAAAATTTTTGTAGCAAATCAACATGTAGTTCTATATTTGAGTGTGCCTGAAAATGTAAAATCAAAGTACTTATACTGATTTTGAACTATAAAAACTATCTAAAAACATGAAAAGATGTAAATTGTTTTGTCTTGACATATATTCCAATCAGTCATATAAATATTATTAGTTTTAAATTTCCTAGAAATATTTATTTCAAGTATTTAAAGGTAAATATTTATGTATATATTTTATATAATACTTTAAGAAAAAAACTTGTCATGGAAACCACGAAAGTTTGTTTTATCTAAGTGATTTTAAAATTATTACTTAAAAAAATCTTAAATTGCTGTTTTGTCCTGTTTGAATATTAGATTGGAGAATAAGCATAATAGATATCTTTTAATTGATAGTTAAAATGCTTTATATTTGATATCATAAAAAAATGATGTAAGGTTTTTTAAAAAATTAGCTAGTATGTCTAAATTGCAACAGTAGTAGAGTAAATGCCTGTATATGTATATAGTGCATATGTGTTAAAATATGTTTTCTTTATTGTGAAATTTAAATAACTTAAATTTAATCTTATTGCAGACAAAAAAAAAGTATATTAAGAGCATGTGATAATTTAATGATGGAATGATAATTTTATATTTATGCAAGAAATAATTATTTATATGTGCATTTGAGTATTCATTTATCTCTATGGCAAAAATGGATTACAAAAGATATTGAGATATATATGAATAAATCGATAAGAATATTGAGAAGTACTGAGATTTGATATTAAATAAGAAAATATTTGTTTTGACACTTATATCACTGTTAAAAAAAGTTTTGGAGTTAAATAATAAAGATAATATAATTGTTTTATGAATAGGTTTTTACTATTAAGGTTTGGGAATAGTTATCTAAAACAGGAAGAAAACAGTGAATAAATGTTTGATTAAAACACAACAGGATTTTTCAAACACTTGTCTTCAGATGATAATTATGCATTAACTCTTACATGTCATAAATAATGGACCTAGACATGTTAAAATTTTTATGTTGAGGTAAGCTATATCTCCGCATAACACATGTCCTAATTCAGAGATATTATTAAAGGCAGTATGAACCTATCACCTTTTCACTAGAACATTCAATATATAATTAGATATTTAATGAATCATTATTTTCCAATAAGAAGAAAATTTTATGTCCTTTTTTAATAATATTAATTCAATACAATTTTTTGTTGCTTATGAAAATCTTTAAATTTGACATTTGCCAGTATTTTACAATATTCACATAAAAAAATCTACTGGTAATAAAGGAAAAATTATTCTCATGAAATATTTGTCATTAAATTCCTTTCCAGTAATACTCGATTTTGCAAATCAGATATGCATCAATGATTTTAAATATCTTTTATAACACTATATAGTTTTATAAAAAATAATCCATTTTGCATTTACTACACAATTGATATTACATTCAATATATGTTTATAAAGACATTAGATTATTGAAATATGTGTATACTAAAACATAAATGAATATTTCATATTAAACACTATATAGTTATGCTCTTACAAGTAGACTTTAAAATACACTCACCTCTATATTTAATAAATAATATAACACAACTGTGCATTTCTTTCTTACAATGAACATTCTGAAATTTTTTTAGTATAATTTGTCTTATTTTGATAACATTTATAATAGAACTTCACTAGTTTAGAAAAATAAACTATGAATCATTAGTAAATAAATTTTAATTTGTGAATTCATTACCATAAACTGCAATAAAATAGTATTACCATGTAAATGCAATAAAGATGCATTATAAACTAATTATTCTATAAAATTTATGGGTATATATATTTAGGTTCTTATAATTTCTAAAAAATTATCATAGACTATTAATACAATTTTACTTATCATTATATCTTCACATTTCTTATAAAGTCTGGATAACTGTAATTTAATCATTACTTTCACAATAACCAGCCTCTGAAATGAGTCCATTGAGATTTTACTGAATAACAAGTCTAAAATTTTTTGACAGCAGTCTTTTACTATGTATATTTAAAGTCCAAAAATTATTATATGTATCCAACTCTATGCAAAAATGATTTTCATTATGAGGCAATTAAATTAAAACCTTCAGTTTAGAGAATAAATAAGCTTCATTCAAGTGATTGAAATGGAAGAAGCCACATTGCTCTTGTAAGCAATAATTTATTCCATTGCTATGAAATGTTCACATACATAATTGCTTAAAGACATATAACAATTAAGATATCTCTTTAATGAACTGTTTAATTCCAATTACTTATAAAGTGAGCAGTCACTATAGTGAAATACTATTAAAACGTTTGTGACTAAACAGAATGAATTACAATAGACAATATTTTTAAAACTGCATCAAATTACATATCTTTAGCACATTTTTTATTATCTGAAGGTAAAAAAAATTACCTCTCTCAACACAATAAAACAGTAAGGCTCACAACTTCCTGTGTAGTAAAATGTTCATTTTCATGAGTTTCCCAATCACTTTTAACAATTGCTTTGTAATCACACAATCGACAACTAAATACTTGATTAATAATTAGAGATTTTTCAATTGTATTTTTTACATTATTATAAAAAAGCATTTTGTTTTCATATAAAATAGAACTTAAAAATTTATCTTTTACATGGACAGTATAATGAACTTTAAAATGATCTTCATTTGAAGTTTCAAATGAACAGAAATTGCAGTGAAATGAATGTTCCAACGGCTGTGTTTTTAAATCATTTCTATCAAATTTCTTGAAATTACATGAAGTGCTTTGAACAATTCTGTCTCTGGTATGGCGTTTATCAGAATTCTGGAATTCTGACAAACTGGACAAATGCTTTTTTTCATGGTTCATTAAAGAACTTTTACTTGAAGTTTTGACAGTACCCAAACTACCTTGAAAAAGGTTTCCTTTTGTAAGTTTTCTTTCATGCAGTCTTAAATTTTTCTTTACTATGCTTTTAAATTTGCACAAACTACTTTGAAAAGGTTTTTCTCCTGTATGCATTCTCTCATGCACTATTAACAGACACTTGCTTGTAGTTTTGAATGCACACACAGAACATTGAAAAGGCTGTTCTCCTGTATGTTTTCTTTCATGCCGTTGTAAACAACTTTTAGTTGCAGCCTTATATTCACACAAACTGCATTGAAAAGGCTTTTCTCCTGTATGTCTCCTCTCATGTACTGTCAAAGCAGGTTTACGGGTTGTCTTATATTCACACAAAGAACATTGAAGTATATTTTCTCCTGTATGTTTCCTTTCATGTACCACAATACCACTTTTATGTTTACTCCTATATTCGCAGAAACTACATTGAAACGGTGTTTCTCCTGTATGTAGCCTTTCATGTACTGATAAATTACTTTTCTTTGCACTCTTATATTCACATAAACTACATTGGAAACGTTTTTCGCCTGTGTGTCTTCTTTCATGCAATCTTAACTGACAGTTGCTTCCAGTCTTGTATTCACAGAAATTACATACAAAAGTTGTTCCTGTGTGACTTTTCTCATGCACTGCAAAAACATACTTGTGCAGTGTTTTGAATGCACACCTACTACATTCAAAAGGCTTTTCTCCTGTATGTGCACTTTCATCTTCCAACAAACACTTTTCTCCTGTATGACTCCTGTGATGTACAGTTAAAGCAGTTTTATAAATAGTTTTATATTTACACAAAGTACATTGAAATATCTTTTGTCCTGTATGTATCCTTTCGTGTACTGCAACATCACTTTTACGTGCACTCTTATATTCGCAAAAACTACATTGAAATGGTTTTTCACCTGTATGTATCCTTTCATGTATTGATAAAACACAACCTGCAATGCAAAAGCTTTTCTCCTGTGTGTCTTCTTTCATGCAAACCTAATCGCCAATTGCTTGTAGTCTTGTATTTGCAGAAACTACATTCAAACGGTTTTTCTCCTGTATGTATCCTTTCATGAACTGATAAAACACTTTTCACTGCAGTCTTATATTCACAAAAACTACAATGGAAAAGTTTTTCTCCTGTGTGTCTTCTTTCATGCAATCTTAATACAGAGTTGTTTCTAGTCTTATATTCGCAGAAACTACATTCGAATGGTTTTTCTCCGGTATGTATCCTTACATGGACTGATAAATTATATTTCGCTGCAGTCTTATATTCACACAAACTACAATGGAAAAGTTCTCCTGTGTGTCTTCTTTCATGCAATCGTAAGATGCAGTTGCTTGTAGTCTTATATTCGCAGAAAGTACATTTGAACGGTTTGTCTCCTGTATGTATGTTTTCATGTATAATTAAACTACGTTTGTCTGCAGTCTTATATTCACACTGACCACATTGAAAACGTTTTTCTCCTGTATCTACCATTTCATATACTGATAAATTATGTTTCACTGCAGTCACACAAACTACATTGGAAAAGTTTTTCTCCAAGGTCTGTCTCTTCTTTCATGCAATCTTACTGAATACGTTTTTCTCCTGTGTCTTCTCTCATGCACACACATTACATTGAAAAGGTGTTTGTTCTGTATCCATCATTTCGTGTACTGTTAAACTACTTTTAAGTACAGTCTTAAATTTGCACAATATACCTTCAAAATGTTATGTGTTCTTTCATGCAGTCTTAAAATGTACTTGTGTGCAGTTTTCAATGAACACAAATTGCATTGGAAGGTTTTTTCTCCTGTGTGTCTTCTTTATGCCACTCTTAAATGCTCCTTTCCTGCAGTTTTGAAAGCACCCACACTACATTGAAATGGCTTTTGTTCTGTATGTATCCTTTTGTGTATCGATAAATTCCGTTGGTCTGAAAGCTTATAGTCACACAAATTACAATCAAAATGTTCCTCTGTATATGTTCTTTCATATATTTTGAAACTTCCCTTAACAACACTCTTATATTAACATGAATTACAATGATAAGATTTTTCTCATGTATCTGCTTTCATGTGCTGAAACATTATTTGCAGTCTTATATTTAGACAAAGAACATTGAAAAGGTATTCTGTGTTTCTCATGTATTCTAAATTGGCCCCCTTCAACAGTTGAATATTGACACAAACTTCATTGAATGATTTCTTATTTATGTGTTCTTTCATGCATCCTTAAATTTTCCTTCACACCAACGACACTGAAAAAACTTTTCTCCTCCAACTTCTTTCATGTATTCTGAAACTTATCAGCAGCTCAAGTCAACACTGGAAAGATTTTATTCCTCTGTGTTCTTTCATCTTTTCTTATAAATCCTTTAAAAAACTTTTGAATTCACACCAAGTGCAATAAATAACTTTCTATATTGTAATAGGTTTTTCCATAATTTTACTTTTACCAAAAGCCATAAGGATATGATTATTTTCCTTCCCTTTATACTTGTTTATTTTATATGGCTTCTTCTTTTATAATTTCTCAAGTTTCTCAATGACAAAAATTAAAGCAAACAGTTTTCCATTTTTCCCATAATATATTTTCAAAAAGATGACTGTTTTGTAACATCCCAAATAGTGATACAATGACTTTACATATTTCAGTGAACAAGACATTTTGTGAACTTTTATAACATTTATATAATCATAAAATATATTATTTTAAATATATGTTTAAACATGTTATAACCACTTGTCTTTATCTGACTCACAAGATAATAATAACAGATATGACCTCTAACTGTTTTTATTTTAAATTTCTTTAATTCAAAACTGCTTGGCTTTCTTTTATTAGTTCATAATTTCTTAACATTCTATTACAAATAGTTGAATGTGTTACTTTTCAACTACAATTTTTTGTCAAAGAATATTGTTTTGATTAAAACTGTTACAATCCTCGCATGAATATGAAGACTTGTGTAATTCTATAATCAATGTGTTTATTATTTTAATCCTTCTCTTTTTCCATGTCTTAGACCTAAACAAAACAGAAAAAATGATTATTAATCACACTTATTTACATGCATATCATATCATAGATGGCAAATAATCATACTTTACTAAGGAAGAGGAAATTAATTTTCATTAGAATTTCCTTAAAATAAGCAACTCATTTAAGCTTTTTATCAACTGGTGCATTTAATATTTTTACTGACCCAAATGTATCATGTTTCCAATTTCTAACACCAGAAAAAAGCCAAATACTTGTTTCTTTTATGTACATGTCAAATATTATTTTAAACCCCATTATTTTTGCTTTACAAAAAAAAATTGCAAACAATTACATATAGAGACTTATGAACTATAGACACAAAAAATTGCTCTAACATAGAACTATGAATATTCATAGACACAAGTCTGCATTTCTCAATTTGAGTTTTCATTCTGGCCAATTTCAGAGAAATAAAGTATTTATTTACAGAAAATATTGAGAGCAAAAACAAAAATGCAAATTTCATTCCCTAACTATCTTTCTAAGAACATGGCTACCAAATTTCATAAAATAAACATAAAAACATAAATATATAAAACATCTGAAGAATTCACATATAAAAAAACTAAATTCAAAAATATAAATTCTTACTACCTTTATATTTCAGACTTCTCTTTGCTATACAGTAGTTATCATCCATTGGTTTTCATTAATAAAACACAAAAATAGGTAAGATAAACTTTAAATATACACATATAAAGACAGACAAAAATTCAGGATCTAATTTTATATAAGTTAAAAAAATGATATTCTATGAATCACATACACAGTAGATAATTGTACAAATGTAATATGTACAATCATTAGTTTCAGTTTATTAAATCAAATTCATTCAATAAGATATTCAATCTCCATTTTTATATAACTGAATGAATGAAAATATGGCTCAAATTTTTATTCGGTCCTTTTGTAAATAACAATGATCAGCTAATTAATAACAAAAGGGCAAGAAATGGATTCCTAGCCAAAAGAAGAAAATAATTATTTAAACAATATTCTGTTCTACTCTAAATGTGTATAAAATAATAATATGGGCAATATATATAATTATGTAACTATTTTAATGGGATAAGTAGATACAATTAAATTACTATATACTGTAGTTTAAAGAAATATTTAGTAAAAGATGAAATATTTATCATTGCTTCTGTAATGTTATACGTAAATCAAAAATATTTTTTAATTTATTATTTTTGGAAGACTTTATATAGTGGAATGTTCTTAGCCAATCTGTAGTCATTCTATGACTACAAACAGTTTGAGAAACTCTAAATTAGTGCAAACAAATTTCAAATAAAGACCTTAAAAACTCATTCAATAATGATAATTAATTCTATGATCATACAGTGCCTTCAACAAATCAAATAAGTAATGATAGCCATTAAAATAATTAGGCAATCCTTGCCTATTTTTGCTTTTTCTCAAAAAAACATCATAACTTCCAATTACTTCCCTCTCCACTATAACTTTTTCCATTTTAAAACAGACTTATCCATAATATTATCTTATCCACATTAATGTTTTTTAAATTTATTCTCACAATTTCCTAATCTTAAAAGTTTACTTATTTAAAACTACACAGTTCAAAATAATATATTTAATATTTTCTAATTTGTGTTTACATGCTACACATTTCCCATCATTCACCTCATGTTATATATTAAAATACTTAGTTAATTATCTATCAAATAATGCATAGTTTTTATAAACAAAAAAAATAAAATCCCATGAAAATTCTTCAAAAGTAAAGAATTTAAAGAATCAAATGATGTTTTGTATTATAACATCATTCTCAGTGATTGACATGCAATGAGTTATATCTAATAATATGAATTCCATGTAAGCAACAATGAATAAATTCTATAATAACTAACTTTTTGATACATCAGTTTGAAATGAGACTATTAGCGATAAGAACAAATAATTCAATATGGAGTATGACATATGAATATCAAGAAGTAAGAGTAGATATAGAAAAAAACATTTATATAAGAATTAGTTCCTTACAAAAATATAATTATCAAAATTTACAGTAATTTAGAAAATCAAAATTGAAGTTGTCAAAATCTCTCAACAAATCTTTATCCATATTACAAACAGAACACATGAAAATTTAATGCAAACATTTTATCATTAAAAAATAATAGTCATATTAATTGACTGAAGCAATACACTATAACTAGTTTATATCTAAATAAATAAATGCCCATTATAATTAATACAATATATATATATATATATATAATATAAATATTGTATATCAATATGTTAATCCAAAAACTAATAAATATAAAATAAATCACACCAGCAGGATTTGTTATATATTGCCTCCTTCTTTTTTCCTTCTAAATACATCAAATACTATAAATAATAATTCTGACTGTACCAAAGATGAAAAAACTACTATGAACCTGATTCATAGGAATAGATCAAAAGTTTCTGTAAGATTAGATATTAAATCCAACATATAAACACCAAGAAGTTTCTGTTAATTGAAAATAATTCAGGATTCCTCTTTGAAAAAAGCTAATTTACTGGGATAAATTAAAATTTTACATAAGTTTAAGATATTAAGTCAAATAGATAGAGTTATTCCTCTCTGGAGCATTAAAAAAAGTCAAAACAAATTATTTATGACTACTCCCTATGTTTATGTCATTGTAGATGTTATTGTGTGATATTCATGTGGCAAACAAACACAGGCTATTCAGCAACATGCCTAAATTATCATGATGAACTTATTGACTTTATCTTTAGGCTTTTTTTAGAACTGAAATATCTTGAAAGCAAGATAAATGTGGATGTGAGTGATGTTTTTTGATATTTATAATCATGACAGTCAAAAGTAAATCATGGCCTTTAGTCCCAAGAGGCTGTAAAATTATCATTCCATGACAGCAGCTGGCAGTGACTCTGCTAATGGTAGGATAAAATTCAATGGTAATCTTTAATTTAGATATTTATAACTGCAGATCACTTGAATGAATTGGAAAAACTGTCTAATTGTAAATAGAACATTTGTTGGACATTGTGAAGGTAGATGAGTGGATTTAAAAAGTTGACACGGACTTCACTATTAAGGTATAAATATTAAAACCACAAATGAAATTATTATACATAAACAGTGGAAAAATAACATTGTGAAGATTAATAGTATATCAAGTTCAGAGGCTAGATTAATTAATTGATTTAATGGAAAATACCAAATGCAAATAATTCACGTTTATATCCCAAAAAGTTCTCATTGTCATGAAAAAGTACAAGATTTTTATATACATGTATAAAATGCTTTTAACTAAATCAAAC
>JAQFVV010017786.1:0-11619 GCA_028023455.1 Epiperipatus broadwayi
GCTTGAAATAATCTCTTAAAATGAATTTGATTTTAAACAATAAATATAGTTAAGAAATATATTTATAATTTTGTTCTCCATTATGAATATTTTACTATTTATATTTTTGAATAAATCTTTTGTTTTGAAACATATATATATATATATGCCCTCCTTCCTTAATATCAAATTGGTATTCACCATCTATAATAATAGTATAAAAGGGTACAGTATTGTGTTGTTGTTATTATTATTATATTTCAATATGTACTTTTGGAAGATTATATTATTCATAGATATTAAAAGTGATTTTCAAAAAGACAGATACTTAATCCTATATCTCCTAATTTGTTTCTGTGGATCAGTTCCACATTACTGCTTGACAATCCATTTTCTTGCATTTATCCAGAAGCTATTTATTTACAAACAAAAATGAATTATTATGATACATGAAACAAATATAGAAGTTGAAATATGAAACAGATTTCACAATAATCTTATGAATTCTTTGCTGATCCTTGAACAAATGCGGATAAGGGTAATTGGGTCTATATATGAAATAGATAGTAGTAGGAAGAAATGTAAAACATCCATAATCATTAAAATTGATAAGTGTGCAATATAAATTTTGATTTCTCACGGATACTAATAATAAGAAGAAAAAATAAATGATTCAAATCATCCAAACATTATTTTATCTCACATGCGCAGTACATCCATTCTTTCATTACTTCTTTACCCAATCATTGCAATGTGTGTATACATAAATGAAAATTAATTAATGGCCATTAATTATATTATATAATATATATAAAAGCCATGTATAACTGAACTGAGATATTGTATGAAAAAAATGACTAAAGAAACATCAGTTATTTGATAACCATACAAAAACTATCATAAATATTTGTCCAACTGCTGCTTCAGTTTTCTTTTGATTTTAAAAAAAATTGAAATTTTAATCTAAATACTATACGATTGCATGAATAAAGAAACCATAGAAAATCAAAGGACTAAGTAGGTAATTCTTTTAAGTAGATTAGAAGATTTTGTAATAAATAGGCAATGTGTTGTGCTATTACTGAAATAAACAATGCTTTAAAAATCATATGACATTTTCCTGTCTGATTAAGTTCAGCTGTTAATGATTACAATTTAGATAATTGAAAGTATTTCTGTATTAGAATACTTGATGTTTTTATTTATTTATAACGTTATTATAATTTAAAATAATCATATATACAAATACAATCCCACTGAAAAGTAGACTGACGGTATCTTTAAATTTTTTACACGATTTTACAAATTTGTAGGATTTATTTTTAGTTTGTCTATCACCTTCTAGATATCTTTTTCTTTGTACATATTCCAGCACTGATTAACAATCTTACTTGCATAATAGCATTTTATTATAAATGGTTCCTGAGGCATAATTTTTACCATATCTACCTGCCATGCCTATGTACGGTTTGAATTTCAGATAAAACTCCGGAATTCTTTTCAAGTTCGAAAACATCGTACTGTTTTTCTCCCAGATAGTCAGTCTATAGCCAAATTAACTATCCAATTATTGATCAGTAAATGCATATCTAATTATTATTATCGAGAGTATACAATTCTCTGATTGTTCGGAATTATAAGTGTTAGCGACAAATCAAAAATATAATTGTAGTATGGTGCAAATTTCATCATTACTAAAAGTATGTGAAATTCCATAGTGTATTAAAATTTTCTGCATTCTTTTTCCCCTTTCATCATTGGTATATTATTAATGCCGTTGTTTTTCAGATGAGGACCCGATTTATTTACTTTTTAATTAGTTTTCTCTTTTTATCAGGGTATGCTTTATTTTTCTTCCACTGATCTCACTCTCTTTCATCCGATCCGCTCCCTCCCAACTTCTCTTTCAGGAGTGCAAAAAAAAAACCCGCTTTATTACTCTAGGATTATAAAGTTCCAGCCGAAGAGGATATGACTCACATTCCAAAGACTGACACCCTATCAAATAGGCTAAAACGCGCTGCGCACTATTGGAAATTACTGAGCTGGGGGATGCTAAACATGGATTTTGAATTTCAGACTCCCCCATTCTATCTCTATACCAAATCTCACAGGCGTTTCCCTAGACTAAGAATGTTTATTTATTAATGATTGCTAAGGATGATTCGCAAAATGCACACAAAAAAGAAAAAAGTAGAAGTTGCTTATAGTTTTGTTGTTTTAAGTTAATGACCTGCAGTTAACGACTAGCTTGGTATTATTAATCAATTACTGGATATCATTTGCTGTTCGTTACAACTGTAATACATTTAAAATGTTTAGTTTCGATTTGTTAACAAGCCCAGGCATTAAGCCATTTCTAAACTCAATAATCAACCCAGGATTTAAAGAAAACAATTAATAGGATTGCTTAATTTGAAAACAAAAAGAGAGAGAAAGACTTAAATGGTTATTGAACTATATCTGGTTTTAATTTCTCTAACATAACTATTTATAGTTAAATGCGTACAATTTGAGGCATTTAGTTTCTTAAATTAAAAATTGATACAGTATTTGTTAATATAATTTTGTTGTTATTATTATTAATGAGCAGCAGGTACTGGAAATAAATAGAATGATATTTACAAAATTTGCACATGTGTGCATGTACATATATATATGAGTATATTTGTTGTTTTTGTTAGAAGTGTTGAGAGATTCAAAGTATTTTCTTGGAAGTACCTAAAATTACATTAGTAATTATCATATACACACACAAACTCCTATAAAATATTACTTTCAATCATTATCAATTGACTGCAGAAAGACGGATTCTCTGATTTAATCTAGTCTTCCTCCCGTCCCACCACGCCCCATATCCAATCCATCTCACATATGATTTTTTTCTAGATTTTCCCCAAATTTCTTGGATTTCAATTTAAGTTTTCAGTTGTCCTTTTATTGGTATCTCTTCTTAGCAATGTGCCCAGCATAGATTTGGTCTTTTAATTTTTTATATGTTATTAGTTTTTCTTTGAAGCAAATAAATATACATAAAGAAACATAAATGTTAGGGAGTAATGTGAATTCTGATATAAATAAAAGTATATTTTCTTAAATAAATATATAATATTTCAATATAAATATATTGTCTATACTGAATGTAATTAGAAGGAATTTGAAGTCAGACTTTCAACTCAAAACAGATAAAAACTCCATCTTGTACAATAGATACACATGGCCACATATGTGAAAAAAGATAAATTATCTTCTATATAAAATTTCGTGCTGAACCATCATTCATCAGTTGATCCAGATCATCAGTTTATATTAAGATAGCAAATCTCCAAAAATTAATGGACAGGCTTCAATTTTCTCTACCCTTCAACTCTTCAGCCATTCATATCATTGAAAATCTGAAGGTGGAACACTCAAAAGCTCTTGTGGATACCAATGCTATTCTCATACCCATTTTGACTTTAAATCACTTTGACCCTCACATATAGGATCTCAATATGTCCATTTAAATACAGAGAAGAGGGATGCGCAGAAAACAGGCTGAATATGTAATATTTAAATATAAGTATATTGTCTAAACTGAATTTAATTTAATTAAAAGGATTTGAACTCAGACTTTCAAGCTTTCAACAACTATTCATTCCATCTTATACAACCAATATTCGTGACTACATACATATAAAAAAGATAAATGATCTCTAAGATATGTATTTCATGCTAAACCAGCACTCATCAGTTGATCCAGATTCTCATCTCTCACATATATATTTAATCAGTGCTCAGTTTATATTAAGATAGCAAATCTTCAATGATACTTGGATGGCTGAAGAGTTGTAGGGTGGAGAAAATTGAAACTTCTTCATTAAAGTTTGTTGATGCTACCTTAATATAAATTGAGCATTGATTATATATGTGTGTCAGAGATAATGATCTGAACCAACTAATGAGTGCTGATTTCACAACATACATATATTGGAAATCATTTACATTTTTATATGTATGTGGTCCAAAGTATTAGATGTATAAGATGAAGTGAATAGCTGTGGGAAGCTTGAAAGTCTGAGTTCAAATACCTTTTAATTACATTAACTTCAATAATATATTTATATTTAAACATAACATATTCAGCCTGCATTTTGCTCATCCTTCTCTGTATTTAAGTGGACATATTAAAATCCGTATGCAAGAGGAATCAGGGTGACTTAAAGTCAACATGGGCATGATAATAAGATTGACATTTATAAGGGCTTTGAATGTTCCCTCATCAGATTTTCAATAACGTGGATTGTTGAAGAGTTGAAGGTGGAGAAAATTGAAGCCTGTCCATTAACATTTGAGGATTTGCTATCTTAATGTAAAGTGAGTACTGATTATATATGTGTGTGGGAGATGATGATCTGGATCAATGATGAGTGCTGGCTCAGCATGAAAAACATATATTGAAGCTCATTTAGCTTTTTCACATGTAAGTGGTCATATGTATAGTTGTATAAGATGTAGTGGACAGCTGTAAAGGAGTTTGAAAGTCTATGATTCAAGCCCTTCTCATTAAATAGATATATGCACTTACACAGGAGGGCATTATCATTTAGTAATTAAACCATGACTTTGATGTGTGTATTTTTTTTTCAAGTTATGCATTAATTTTCAAAGCAGGCTTATTTTAAGGTCACCAATCCTTAGCCAACTTCACTAACAATCTAAGCTGAAGGATAAAATAAGTAGAAAGAAAAAACAGTAAAAGCCTTCATCAATTATCAGTGAACTATCTTAATAAGTGTGTTATATCTTTTATTGTTTCATTGAATACAGATTTCAGGAAATTTTTTGAAATGATGATTAATGAGGAGGCTGATGATAATAGTCATTCATTTGGTGATTATAGTTATCTATTTGGTCCTTATGTTTGAGTGCTATTTATATGTGATTGAAATTTACTGTGATGATAGTTAAGTGATAGTGTGGTGGTTGTATCAATAATAATGATTATCCAAAATATAAATGACATTATTGATTTCAGTAATCAAAATAAAAGTATGTAGAATGATAATTTGGCTGCATCTTCAAATTTCCACATGTTAAATGGAAAAATATACATGCCTAGTATATAAACAATGAGGATTGCCAATTCCTCTACAAGCTTTGTGATAAATGCTTAGCCAGAGCCAGCACTTAAAACATCTCTGTCAGAAACCCTCCCAAACCCTGACCATGGTTTTGTGTTTTGGCACTCCTCAGAGAGGTGTCAGGGTAGGTTTAGACACTAGATCTAAGTCTCTTCCATAAGTCTTATGCAATTTTATATTGCTAAGGCTACTACTATATGGTATGGCTGAAGATCTATCAGCCCCATATAGCTATTTGAGTTGGATAACTGGGTTTGAAGACATGTAGATGTTTGAAAATTTCAGATTTCCCACTCAATGAATATTTTTAGTTAAGTGCTTGGCTTTGGGTTGGTATTTTTAGATCTAGTGTCTGAACCTACCCTGACACCTCTCTGAGGAGTGCCAAAGCATGAAACCATGGTCAGTGGTTTGGGGAAAGTTCCTGGCAGAGATATTTTAAGTGCTGGCTCTGGCTAAGCATTTATCACAAAGCTTGTAGAGGAATTAGCAATCCTCATTGTTTATAACTTACAAGCTTAAGAGGTACCATGTGATCTATGACTCTTATTTTGACTATTTATGCCTAGTATATGTTTGCTTTGCATGAAATATTTAGGACATTATTAATTAGATAAAATTATAAAATTATAATTTCAGACATTATTTCAAGTCTTCAGGATTATCTCAATTTCACTTTGACTGAATTAAAAAGTCTTATGCTCACCAAATCTTCTAATTATTCCTTTTAAATATATATACAGAACTAACTCAGGTAAAATAAAAAATTCAGATAATTTAATAAATCAACAAATAGCAAATATTCATTAAAAAAATAATTAAACAAACATATGCAATAATAAAAAGATTAATAATAATAATTCATAAAATGTAATAATTATTTAGGTAAAGATACAGACAATAATTTATTTTTAAAAAACAAATAAGTAATTCTGATAGAGTTTTAAGCAAAATCAAACTGCTATCGGATTCTTAGTTAATAATTCTGTCCATCTTTATCTTTATTTTTTTTAAACAATTAAAAACAAAAATTCTATTTGTAAGCATACGTGAAAACTAAAAAAATAATTTAAAGTAGCAGATAATTTAAAAAATTTTTTTAATCTACTCAGATAAATAAGACCCATGTTGAATTGTTTGAGACACTATTTTTACAGCAAATTCAGGGTTTTTTTCCACATGTCAAATGTGTTGACCAGGAAGCGAACCCAAGCCAGCTGCTTGGAAGACAGCTATGCTAACTGCTAGGCCACCAACACTTGACAGCAATTCAGTTTAATGATACTAGAACAAATTGTTCTGAATTGCCAGAAAATGGAAATACTGAGGAAAAAAGCCAGGCTAAAAAAGAATTTCAATATCCTCCGAAATTATTACTTTATTGCTTGTTCATAATTTCTAATTTAGGATAATTAAGTTTTTAAATTACACTTTTATTGATAAGTTCATTTTTATTCCTTTTAAAAGTGTAGTTCAAAACATATATAACACTTCTTACTTGAGATAATTCATTGTTTCAAAGTTTTACAAAAACAGGAATGTGAGAATACTTCATTTTATTTGTATTCCAGAAGTTACAAGCGTTTCTCCTAATAAAAGATAAAAAGGCGTATAATTTGAAATTCAAAATAATATAAAATCAGGGTATGTATGCATTATGCAAATTCTTCTGCTAAAAGTTATGAAAACTTGATAGTGAATAACCAGATGCTCTATAGATTTGAACTCTACTTATTCACTCAAAACTATTTTGATTTTACCTTTAATAAACCAATCTTGTTAAAAATAACATCTTTATGCTGAATAATTATCTCCAATGCATAAAAGATGACAATCAAAATAGCATTCATTCAAATGACAAAAAACAGTTTATAAATTTAGAATCTGCAAAATTTCTCAATTCAGGGAGTCAAAGATTTTTAGAAAAGCAAAAAATATGTAGGTATATGTAATTCCTTTTTTTTCTGATTCACATTTGAACTAGATATGTTTTTGTTTTTTTTACTAAAAAGTTTACAAATTCTAAGGCACATATTTATATTCAAAAAAAAAACAATTGTGTTTATATTCTACCTCTATAAATATTGCAGATGAATATACCTGTCTATACTATCTAATATATAAAACCAAAATATTAGATATATTAATTCATACTATTGAATATAGTTAATAATAAAAGATAATATATTCCAGGCATTCTATTTACCAACTAGTAAAGTTATTCGGAAATGAAGTGGACACAGAATCCCCATTTTTGTGCACTAAGCTATAATGGGCATACTTCCGTTATTTGGAATTTTTTCATTATTGTTGAAATACAGACATGCTAATAAATGATTAAACCTTTCAAGGGTTATTATGTCCCCCAAATAATGGTACCTTTGACTTGGATCAGAGTCCCAAATATCACTCTATTGAACTGCATGAGTGTTGCATGAAATTCCCAATACCATATACCAAAAAAAAAATGCAGATAGTTTTTGATCTGACACATTTTCCAATTTGTTTTTTTCTTTATTAGCATATTTATTAGTTTCATCAATAATTTTACCACACTTTTTTTTTTTATCAAAAAAGTAAATTAAAAATATCTAAAATTAAATACATGTAATAAAAAACTTCAAACCTGGAATCTATGTAAAATTGTTTATATTTGTCTGAAGTTCCATTATGTTAAGTGGCAAATTAATAATTTGTCAAGATGTGGGGCCTGGACTACCACTAACTACATTATAATTCACATTGTCTATTCTTTACTTGCCTTTTGGCTGGTAAAATAACCCCTTCTTCTTCTAAAACATATTAGGATTAGATAATTCATTTGAATTGCTGGATAATGAACTATCTTCCAAATTCCAAGACCTAAACACTGGGAAATGTATGATGCTTGAATCCATTTCTGAATTTATCAGTTATAAAACTGACATCAGTAGTGGTTTCTCAGTGCAATCTAATTAGCTGAGGGAAAAAAATTAAATGAAGTTATTAAAAAAAAAAATTCATAAAAAAGTCAATTTTAGACAGAGTGACATATAATCCACCCGGTTTTCCCACAACTTTATAATGAAGTCAAAGAAAATATAATTTCAAAAAAGTGAGTAGTGTTTGCACAACATTGTTACAACTTGTTAAGCTTGTACTCATTTAGCTATGCTTGCATGCATGTATGTGTTGCAAGAAAAGATTAAAATTTGAATATAATTACTAGAAGTTAAATGTTCTATTTAGAATATTAGAATTGCACTTTTAAATGAATTTATATTATTGCCATGAAATGCTGTAGATTTTTAACTATTGAAATGTTGATTTGACTTGATTTTATGATGGCATGATTTCAATAATTTTTCAGCATAACTAATAGATTTGGTTAATGATGCTTCAGGGATCTCTTTTTGATACAAACAGATTATGCCTTAGCAAAAGTGTAATGTAGAGAGTTAGCCATCTTCCCAGCAATGATTGGCTAATCCAAGTCTTTTAATTTCCTTAGTGTTGGCCTAGTCGTTCTTTTATTTAAATTTAGTATTAACTGAAACATTGATGGTCGGCTGCTTTCTTCATGAGTGAAATAGTTTAATTTATTAACCCTCTTATTAACTTTTCTGAGAAAAACATTTTACTCTTTAGAGCAAAGATTTTTTTCCCCCAATGCTTTTCCTGGATTATATTGTTTTCCAAAGTTACTAAATTAAATTCATTCACTAATATTTCATATCTTTGAATTCAAAGTCCTTTACACACTACTTTGTTTTGTTTGAAGGTTTTTGGTGATAGCATTTGGTATTAATTGTATGTTGGACTATTTGTATCAAGTTTAAATGTTATTTATACTTTACAATTACACCCAGTTGTTAATAATAGAGACACAGGTTAGTATATAATTCAGTGATTCAAGTAATAGTATTCTCTTCTCTTCTTCAAATGCTTCTGGCATGGTGAGTGATAACTTTAGCATGAGAATTGAAACAAGGATCTTTAGATTTACAAATATTGAATTCAATGTAGTGCTCTAATCAAGTGAGCTATTCTGTCTTTGTGAATCTATAAGAATTACTTTTCTTAATTTATCTTCTTTAATGAAATATTTTAATACCAGATGCACCTGTCCTTGTAATAGCCTATATTTTTTTAATTTGTGGTCTAACAAATTTTTTGAAGATTTAATGTAAATTAAGCAAAAGATTTTAGATGTGAAAATTATGCATTGATCTGAAAGACCATTGTCATGGCAGAATACAAAAATTCTGGACTTTCAGCAGTCCATTGGTTTTGTAATAATTGGTTGCTTTTAACAAATTTTTTTAAAGATTTAATGTAAACATTTTAATATTATATAAATATCTGAATTTTGTAAATCTAAATTAAAATTAACATTTTTAAATATATCTGTTATATTTGACATTTTTCTGATTGAAATATAAATTGGCTAAGAAGCATTCTCTTAATAAAAAATTTAATTTTTTTTATTTTTTTATTTTCCACTTTCTTTATTGTATTCAGTTTTTTTTTGGCAACATTAATAGTTACCATTTATTAACTTTGGACTACAAATTTACTGATCATTTTTATAATTTTTTTATTAAATATAATATTTGTATTTTTTAATTGATTTCTGTAACAATTTTTTTTACGATTTAATGAAAATATTTTTTTAATGAACATTGCTAATTTATAAAAGTTCATTAAACCTTGTTAAGTAGTCTTTCATCTAAACACTATTAGGAGATTGACAGACCATGAAAGCATGGAATGCCTTAATGTCAAATTACCGAATTGGCATTTTTGGCTGTTTCTGCAACTGGCTAAAAACCTTTATTGCAAAATATGTATTATATCTTTGTAGTTAAAAGCATTCATAGTGATTTATTCCCCAGTGCTTTTATTTAATGGAGAAATTACTTCCTCTCCATAAATGTAATGGTAATAGGTGTCACATGGCATTGGACAAACATACATATTGTGCTGGGAATTTTTTTGACTAGTAGGATGAATAGCCCATGACATTCTCCAATGAGTCTGCATCCTAGAAAATATGTGAACACTGCAAATGACAGGATACCTCTACTGACCATTTGATTTATGCTGAAACAAGATTTATTATGTTAAATTTAAATGTTAGATTCATCACCTAGGAGAGAAAATAGAATTGTTTACACTGCCTTGATAAGGACTCGTAAGAGTTGAGAGGGTGCTTGGAAATATTGTTTTTATTTATTTACATTAAACTCTGTATTAACAATTGACACGGGTTATTTATTTATATTATTTTTATATTATATACAGAAGTATTATTTATTTATTTATTTAAGATTTATTATAGTATTCTGGAAATTAACGCAGTCTCTGTACTCGGTCAGAATCGTGTATTCATTCAACAAGACCAATAATCCAAGCAAAAGTACCTTGAATCCAACCATGCACAAGATACATATGTCAGGACAAGGATAAATCCTAACCTATTTGCCTAAACTATTGCCTCTCTGACTAATGGATAACGTTTGTGATGACACTAGCAGTGCTTGGTTTTATTCTGTCCCAGCTGGAGGTCATGGTTCACATAGAGACTCAAAATAATAAAGGGTTTATATGAAAAATCAATGATTTAATGGATTCTGATGATTGCAGAATAATACAGATATGATTTGACTGATTACTAATGGTTTGAACCATTAATAATGATAATTCTTTTATGGCAACATTACAAAGTGAATTTAAATCAAAGAAATATTTAAATAAATAGAGTAATTAACCTTAGAGATTGGGAGTGATGACAAACTAAGCTTATTTAAAATAACAATATTAATAATAATAACACAGGAATTTATTTAGAAATTTGGTTACAAAATAAGTTTTGTTTTGTTTATACAACTAGGTTTAAATTCGTTTTGATGTGGCTTTGACAAACAATGTAAAAGTTTGTTAATTGGTCGGCCAAAAACCAATCAGCAATAAATTATTATTAGCCCTCTTCATGTTGCAAATAAATCTCTTTATATATATATATATTACAAGATATGAAAGATAGGCATTTAAAACACTAATACATTTAAAATCATTTGTATATAATGAGTGTGGGAAGCAAAATAGTTCTTAAATAAATAATTGACAATTATACAGTCAGATTTAATTAATTAACGAAATTGGTTTGTGAAGGATGTGCCACCATGGCAGAGAGCCTTTCAGGTTTGCTAAATAAAGATATGAAATGATAAAAGAGGCAGTATGCTATTATAGATTACAACAAAATAAATGAGGTCTGTTATGAACTTCTGGGTGGCTTTGCTAAAGAAAATTTCCTAGTAAATACAACTAGATAATGAGAAATGCTAGCCTCCAGCCAAACATGTCTCTAAATAATCATAATAATATTTTGATATGCATATACATCTTAATGGCAATGCTCAAAAAGTTCCCCAATTAATGTGAACTATGTCTACTTTGAGGGAGTGTGGAAGACCGGACTGGTCAAAGTTAAATTTCTGAAGGTCCTGGTGAGTAAGTAGCAAAGCAAAATACT
>JAQFVV010017787.1:0-11597 GCA_028023455.1 Epiperipatus broadwayi
AAAGCAATGCATTTGCATTGACACCTCATTTACTGATTATGGAGGACCCTAAATAATATAGAAAATTATCAAACAAAAGGAAGTCATGAAAACAATTTAAATTGAATTAGGCTATAAAAAATTGTGACTAGCATTTTAATAATTTGATAGGAGTATCGTATATAAACTACTTATAAAAAGTGAGTATTAGCAGTGTGTCATTTTGTTCGGTTAAATATTATTTTTAAAAAAGAAAATGATTCCTAAGGAATAATATTATGTTATGAGTTTAAATAACTTTTTTTCAATCTTCGTTAGCATTATTTATTGTTACTTTTGAATTAATATGTATATAGATTTATTACGTAAAACAAGTTTAAGATATCAATAGTCTACATAAGGAGCCTCAAAAGGTAATGTTATTGATGAGTTGATTTTATAGCTAAGAACGTAATATTTTTAGTTTTTTAAACAATAAGAAAAATAAATTAATTTTATAGTCTATTGAATTATTTTTTTAATTATTTTTACAACATATATGTGTTCAAGTGTATCAGTGTTATGAGAGAGGGAAGAGTGTGGGTTGTGTGAAAGTTCGTGCTCATATACTTATATATTATATATATAGACACAGTGTATATAATAAATGTGTTTCTAATTTTACATGTTAGGAGATGTCTGTCCATCTCTTGTATATGCATTAAATGGATTGTGTCCTGTACATGTGGGTCGTATTGACTTTGGAGTCAACATGGGTGTGAAAAGAATCTCAGTCTCAGGGTGGTTTAGAGCATCTGCATCATCAGATTTTCAATTGTGTGGATGGTTGAAGAGTTGGGTATGGAGTGGATTGAAGCCTGTCCACAAAGTATGAGCTTTAAGTTATCTTAGTTATATATCTGAGCACTTATAGAATATATGTGTAGAGATGGTAATCTGGACCAACTGGATGATTGCTGGTTTAGCATGAAATACGTATATTGGTGGTTATTTAACTTTTCAAACATATATACTCAGGTGTATTAGTGTTATGAGATATGAGAGAGTGGTGGGTCATGAGTTCTAGGTAGTCACATAATTATATATACTACATATATAGACACAGGTATATAATGAGCCTGTGTATTTCATTTAAAATAATTTTGTTATAATTTTTAAAGAAGAAATATTTTCCTATTTATACTTAGACTTTTTTAAATTTGTTTTACTTTTAAAATACAACCAAAAAAAAACTTGAAGTAATGTTAAACCAGAAGCAGAGATTTATAGGGCATCATATTTTGTTAAAACAGTAGTAATTCTAATTTTAGACAACTTAATAAATATAAAACACAATTTTCACTTGTGAAAGTGTATTTGGTGTGCTGTATGATTTTATTAAATTTAAAAATTGAATTTATTTAACATATATTTCATTAATTTTCTTTTTCCAAATCAGTTATGACAACAAATGAATAACAGTAAAATTACTGTTCCCATTATATATTCAACATTATTAAGATTGATTTTATATTTAGAAAGTTTAAATATAATTTTTGATTTTTTTTATTTTATTTGTAAATTTAAATTTCTAACAAGTCCAATTTATTGATTCATAACATTAAGTAAAGAATTTAATTAAAATTAAAATGTTGAATTATTAACTCAAATTTTCCCTTGGGGCAGTGAATAAACATTGAAATGTGAGAAGGATAACCTTTTTTTTTTTATTGTGAATTACATTTAGGCAAGAAATCAAGAAATTAATTTGCATATTTATTCCTCTATTGAGAGATTTTTCTAACTTTTTTTCAACTTGTAAATTTCCTTTATTTTTTCCATGAATATTTTAATTCTAAAAAACTACTGAAGATATCAGAATACCAAAAATCAGAAATTTCCAAAGCATGCTCCATAAATGATGGAATCCATTATATTCTTTGAAGTCTTGAACTTTGTGATAATTTGGAGATGTTACTTCAAAACAATATTATGAATGACAAAAAAATTAATTTTTTGAAAAGTTTATCATTATTTTGTATAATAATTGTGTAATATTTATTAGGAATCAAGAATATATATTATTATATTTGTATTGTCTGCAGAAGTGTTTATTTTAAAATATAAAATATTATATTTCCTGAGTAAGTTTATGGTGGAAATTTTGGGTGATAAATACAATCTGCCTAGAAAATCTCATTACTAACAGTCTATAAATATAGAAATATTTCATAAAAATTAATTTTAAAAAATTAAACTTTTAAAGCATAAGTTGATAGATTTACTAGATGTTAATAATTATTCATCATTTTTAAAACAAATATCAAACAAAGAAGATTTCATTATTTTTTCAAATTCAATCTACTCCTCTTAAAATTGATAACAAAACATTGATCTGTCTTGATTAAAATCTAATTTTTAAAATAATTCTGAAAAATCAAATATGTTTTTTTGAAATTTACTCACTTCTAGACAAAAATATCTATCAAATAAAATCATCGCATTATATTCTAATATATAACAATAGTTTTATATTAGAATAAATTTGAAAACTCATAGCAAGTGAGAACAAGGAAAACTGTCAGAATATAGGAAATTATGTTTTTAAAAACAAAATCATGAAATGTATTTATTTTATACAAATCTAGCTGAAATTAAATAGTTATTACCTTAAGAAATGAAATACATGCAGATGATTACAGTAGCTTTAATAATGTAAAAAATATAATTATTTTGCTTTTTTAATTGATAATGTACTTTTCTATGTTTGTGATAAAAGCTATTGTTATTTTGAATATTTCAGAAACATATTATGAAAGTCTGGACTTAATATTAAGATCGGAAGAGCACACGTTTTCAACTTATTTTTAATAGATTTTGATTATATAAAGTTTATTATTAGTTGCATAATACATAAAATTATCTTTTCATTTTTTTCCCCAAAATAATTTAGAATTATAATGACCACATTTTTAAGAATAAAATTACCATTCATAACAAATTTTATTTCAAAATTGATATATTGAAACTATTTAAGAGCAATGCACATATTTAAAAATTTATCATTAGTAGCATGTGATCAAAATTTATTTTAATTTTGTACTGAAAAAAAATGTATTTTTTATGTTGCAATAAGAGTCCATTATCTTTTGCATGTCAGAAATAAATTTTACTATTACCAATTTAAAATTGAGCAAAAAATTAATTTCAACTTCTATTTAAGAATCTTTATCATATAAAGCGATTATTAATTCCATAATGAAAAACAATCATTTGTTCTTTTTTTGCTCAAAATAATTCTAGAATTCCAATGTCTACATTCTTTCCTGGGTGAAATTAGTATTCCTACATTTTTTAATTTAGGAATTGATTGAACAAATATTTTAGCTTATGTACACATTTTAAAATTTATTAGTAATGTAGTAAACTTTGTTATTGTATATAACAAATGTTCATTTTATTAAGTATTGTACTGAATGAAATTTTTGTATTTTTGCTTTTATAGCCTTAATGATTTGTAGCTTGCTTGCTTTGGTAATATCATAAATGAAGGCACGAGTTGTTTTGTAAGGATGCTGTAAAAAACAACTTTGTGCATTTTAACTCAATCAAAGTATAACATTTTGTACTGTATAATGGAAGAAATTTTGTAATGCAGTATTTTAGTGTGGATGTTGGAATTTTATCTTCGCGATGCACATTCAATGATGTCATTATTCTGGATCTAACAAAATGACTTGGTAAAAATGTTTTATAATATTTTTGAAAGTCATTATATGTACAAATTCATTATGATTGTTATGGTGAATCCTCATATAAACTTTTTTTAATCATACATATTAGTAAAGGTATATTATTAGATGTGCAGTGATTGTTATAATACTTTTTTTGATACAACTATTAGAAATTAGTGTTAGAAACAATTCTGCAGCATTATATCTGATAAAACATATACTGAAGTGGTCAATCTGTAGTACATATTTAACTTCACTGCCTGATGACATTACATACCTTCAAAGTAGGGTTTGAACCAGTTTATATGTTTATTTGGTCATCTAGAAATGTTACACACACATATACACGTATAACTTCCACCCTGTTTATTTAAGAAATAGTTATGTGTAACCAGTTGTGAATTATTATTTTAGCTTAAGTATATTTTATTTTCAAGCTTTGTAAATTCCGCTTCACTTAGATAATTGTGTATGCGCGTATATGTATTACAGATATAAAAATAAATACAATTAATGTAGAGCTAAAGCAAATGTCAGAAAATTCTAAAAAGTATTATTACAATTTAAAAAGGTCATTCTCATTTTAACTATTTCAAGTCAAACCAAAAATCATATTTTAAAGTTATTTGCAATTTTAAAAATACGTTTTAAATAATTGCTTTCTGGAACGCATTGTTTACATCTTCCAAGATTGCTAAATTTCAAGCATATGAGGAGCAGAAGTTCTAAGAATGCGCAAAAGGAGTTCAAATCACTCTTCTCTCTGGTATTTGTGTCAGAGTAGTAAGAAAATGGACTGTGAGTAAAAGGAATTTGCCTCCCTGATCTTTAAATCGCCTTTGTCCTGCCTTCTAAGCTGATGCCATCGCTACTTGAGAACTGTTATGTTTAATCGCAAAGAATATTTGGAAGATGCCTACCCATTATTTTATTAATATTGTGCTTTGCTAAATCTCGTATACGTTATTATAAGTGGCCACCATAACCACTAAAGGTAATCTGTTTTGCCGAAGAATGAACTTCCAATTCTCCTCACTTCATTTCTTTCCTAAATCTTAGAATTTAGTAATCAGAATGTAGTCTCCTTATTTATCTTATAACTGGCTATAAACTTAATTATCATTAAATTTGTGATTTTCTCTTTTAAGTTTTAAACTTGTTCTTTGAAACGCTAGCACAGAATTATGTACTTTAAATCTATCATTAGTTTTTTTTAAGTTTCACACTAATTATTTTATTTCATGCGGCAAAACTTATTTTAAATATATATCTTATTAAATTAGTTTTAGTATGCTAATGTTTTCATCTAGCGAACTTATATTATTTCAATCATCATTCCGATATTTTTGGAATATTTAAATAGTTAAATGTAAAATTCTTACTGAACGCTGTGCGCTCAGTTAAATATTTTGAAATTATGGTTAATGGTGGATTGTTTAAAAATCATATCACTATCGATATTTAAATGCAATTTATGTTCTTTTAATAAATTTGATTATTAATATACTTTAATAACTATTTATTACTTATACACCATTAAGAGTTAAATTAATTAATATATTGTCGTTTGGGAATGCTTGGGCTTGTTAAATAAGAAAAATAATATTTTTCCCTCTTTTTATATTCGACATCCTAAATTTATTAAAGCTTTGTACGTATGATGCTGAGTGGGTTACCTTTTATCATGGTGTTACGCATGATATTATTGTTTTATTTAAGCTTAAATTATTTCATTAGTCATTTAAGACCTCCCAGCCATATTCGGAAGCTTACTTACGATAGCATTTTAAAGTACTTATATTTTGCTTTATCATATTCATCATCCGGACCTCGGATTTTCTTCACGTAACTCATCTAGGAATAAGGTTTGGTAGAATCAGAGCTCAGGGATAAACATTAGAGTATTAAGGCTATGCATGTGACACATCGGAGGGCATACCATGGAATCCTTACTACTCATATTTTTCGGATACTGCCCCTTGTGATAAATACAAGAGGAATCATATATGTGATAAAGTTTTTCAGTCCAAAGATGGACATCTTCTCTCCATTTTAAATGCTGTCATTATAGTTAGCACTGGGAGTTCTTTTATGGGTAGTTCTCATATTGTTTGTAGAGACATGGCTTAGTGATGTTTGTAAACCACTCATTTTATAATTAAAGGTCGAATATTTTAGGATTGTCACAGTAAAGCTAATTTAGGCTAACCCATTCCTCATATTGTGCAAGCCCAAATATGCTCATAAATGATAAATTATTAACTATCATATCAAGAGTAAACCTCTCTTTAGAGATGAATTTGTAAACGTCCAAAGTAATGATCACCGCATTGATAACATTAATTTATTATTATACTATAACTCATTAGCATACTAAATCAGTTGCTTATATGCAAAGCAATAACCCATTAAGTCTGTGCTATGTTTTCTAATGTAATTAAATTGTTTATATTTATTAAATTATTATATTTTAATAATTATTCAGCGCGTTGTGTCTCACTGACTCCTCATTCATTGAATCTCCATTAAATATTTATAATAGTGTTAGTAATATTTAGAAGTTATAACTGATTACTTCAAATAGATATTTATCTCTAGGTTATTCTGTTCTTCCCTCATTCTGGATAGATATCTTTTTTATAATTCATGTTTCTTTTGCAATGCTAGCTGTGTGTAATTCATTTAAAATCTATAAATTGTCCCCTCACATAAGATATTTGATTGAGTCAAGATTTGATATTATTTGTTTACGTTAATTATCTCTAGGACCTAAGGTGCCTCCGTTGTGACTCTGGGACCAGAATGAACAGCACTTGCATGTTATCATCAGAAGTGTTGTTTATAATGTTATAGTTTTAGAGAAGAGCAAATAGGGCAGAATTTATGATTGCTCCTGACCTGTATCTCTTAGGTACGAGTGTATTTTAGGGTATTTTTGCTTAGATTCTAAACCTTGTTGTTAAGTAAACAAGGCAATTACCTGACCGTACAATACTATCAGATGGAGAATATTGTAAATAAAAGAGGTCATGTTATTTAAAAACAACAAGATAGTTTGCATCATATCTATTGATTAATTTAACTTAATAAAATATTATTATTCTTAATTTATTGTTTTTTTTAGTGATCACTAATATATGAATTTTTATTAGTCAATACCATTATTTAGACTTTATGATCACATATATTGATATCTTGTTTAACTTCACTGTTTTAAGATATCATCAAAAGACTTTTAGATTAAGGGACAGTAGAGCCAGCCCTCCATATCTTACTCATCACTTTTATTAGGCAATAATATTACAGTGATATTTTTTATTGTTCATGTTTTCATTTTTATTTTGTAGTACTTGTTCACATTGTTATGGACTTTACTAATGACAGAAAGTTGTAAGTGTAAAATGTTCTGGAAGGTGCATGTTATTAAAGATGTTACATATCAACTAAGGAATCAGAAACACTCATTAGATGATTGTAGTTCATTTATGCAAAATTAATTCTATTTCTGATAATAAAAATGAAAAGGTATTAAAACAGTTTTTACATGTTGTCGGATGAGTAATGTTATCTCTAATATGTCACTAGGCTACTTAGTAGAAAAAAAGGATATGCTTCAATGGTAATTACATTTTAGATTTAACTATGAGCATTTAAACATGCAATGGTTATAATTTATATAATCCAAAACTATCAATTTTTAAAAGCTTAAATCTCATATATTTTGTTTTTATTGAGTAGGTACTACTTTCAGATACTTTTCTAAGTGAGTCTCTATTTACAAAAATTGAAATTATTTTTGAATTTAACTGGATTATTTAAGTTTTATACTCTCTCTTTCTGTATTGAAGCATTATCTTATGTTGCTTAAAATTCTTTTTCAAATGACAGCATTTTTGTTACTATTTAAAAAAGAAATATAATAATATACTCTTGAGCAAAAAAGTAGATTCCAATGTAAAGTCAATGTTTCTTGAGCACCAATTCTAATTCTGACCGGGATTTCCCGATTCTCAAAACATCAAAATTGTTTCAAGCTGAATAAAAAAAAAAAAAAAGAAATTTAAAGATCTATGGTTTATTGCTAATAATCTCCATGTGGTAAACAAAAAGACACCTGCATCCACTGGGTTATGGAAGCGGAACACCGTAAATTACATATTTACATAGCCAACCAGAGAAATATCAAGATTATGCTTTATTTATACTCAATGTTAGTTGGACATACAAACTGAAGGTCTATAATCATGACCCCCACACCCGGGTCAAAGTAATAATCAGCAAATTATTTATTTTATTTCGTCTTAGTGCATTAACATTAATCATAGAATAAAAGATATTGTAAAACTACTTATAACAACAATATGTTTCTAACTTCTATTTTATTAAAACAATCACTGACTATAAAGAAACAATGAACCAATTAGGCATAAAAGCTATAAACTGAATCTATTTAAACAGAAGGCAATTTTATTTCACTTACTTGCTATATTTTTTCTTTATTTTTTTGTGTACACACAACCTAATATGTAGTCGAAAATAATGCCAATAAAACAAGACATCAAATTGAAAACAATAATGGTATAAAACAAATATGTATCATAGAAATTGATAATGTAGGATACCATTTATAGATTGAATGTTATTAAACTACCCGTAAATCTTAAGAGGGAGTTAAAATCTCATGTTTTTTTTTTTTTTTTTTCAAGATTGAAAATAACTAAATACCTAAAAGCATTCATTTCATATTTAACTGCATCTATTTTGCTTTTTTATCGCCTTTCAAGCAGATTTAAATCTTAAGTAAGCAATGTAGCAAATTGATGAATTACAGAATAACTTGAGATCCTTGGTTTTATATTCATACTATCATCAACAAAAGTAGTTTTTTTTTCCTTATTAACCTTTTAACCGCTAATTATATTATTGGTTGTGTAGCTAAAAAATCAAACGGGCTTTTAATTGGCCAGCTCACAAACTGAAGACAAGTCAATTGTCAAAATATTTTCACCTTTAATATCATATTGACTTTATATTCGTTTATAAAAAGTATATTAATACATTGTCAGGTTATAAAAGTGAACCAAAAGTTCTTTCAAAAAATAAATTGCTATTTATTTATTATAAAATATTCAATTTCGGCAACATAAAAGCCATCATATAAACAAAGAGTCCGGGACTTAAATGTCTTTTACATTATAGAAAAGTAAATATTTCTTTTTGCTAAATCTTAAATATTTTTTACTAAAATCTTCAATATTTTTCCGTAAAAAAAATTTTGTTTTTTTAGTATTCTCTCTGAAAATGATTTGTAATTACTCAATATATACTTCAATATTCTTTAAAATTATATTGGAAATGAAAACCTCAGCATTTTTCTTTATTTTCTTTGATCAGGCAGTTTCTTTGTTCTTTCCAGCCAATCAGAATGTCTTTTTTGGCTGAGAGCTGGTTGACAGTCCAATCACCGACAAGGTTCTTTCTTTTGTTTAGTTATAAATGGGTTTTTTTGATTTTTTACTTGTGAAATAATTAAGAAGGCACCATCTTACAGAACTTTTAAAAACCTAATCAATAACTGTCAAACGAATATTCTACCATTAAAACTAACGAAATTAGAGTGACATCAGCTGTCAATGAGAGGCCTCGTAAGAGGCGGAAAAGGGTTAATAATATATATCTAACTATTCACATCCTATGTAATTATATAAAAATGTTTTCTATGGAGACTTCCACATACATATACATAAATACACACACACACATTATATATATATATAGTTAGGAAAACAAGACACAAATTGTGTTACTTGCTTTTACTTGTAATATATAATGGTTCAATGTTCACTAGATGAGTTACCACTAGCCCCAAACAAGCTTTAATTGTTATTAGTGGTAATTCCATCTCATGAATATATATATATATATAAAGTTTAAGCCATTTCAGTATGGTAAAATGTCAATTATAATGTTTTTTTCACTGTATGATTTTGCAGCACAGTTATCTGATAAAGAATTGAATTGTGTTACTATGACAATGATAGTATTGATATAAAAAATATTTATTATTAAATATACATAAAGATTAGAGATGTCTTTATTCATTTTAAATGAATCATAAGAATTTGTAGCGAATAAAGTCTATAGTATTAATGAATTATTACATTGTTATTATATATATTTTCATTATTAAAATTTACCATATAAAGATATTAAATAATACAACTCAAATATATTTATTTTTAATTATATGTTATAGTGGTACTGAAAAAATATGTACAAAATTATATTTTCAGTGTGTAGAATGTATTATAAATTGTTTAAATCGAAATATTAAAATGAAAAAATGATATTAGGATGGCGTGAAAATATAAAATGCTTGATATATATAATAATTTAAAATATTTATTTATTGTATAACAAAACTTTTATTTCAGAGACACTTGTTGATATTGGCTAAAAAGTTAATAAAATAGTATTATTATAGTAACTGTGATGTTACTGGGAAAAGTTATAAATAGAATTGAAAAGAAAAAACTACTTTGGCTTCAATAGAAGTGAATCCTAAGTTCTTTTCTTTCTTATGATTTTTTTTATTTATAAAAGTATATGATTGTAAAATAGATAAAATGATAGGCTGAAAAAGTCATTAAATTTGTGAGAAGTGACAATTTACTAAAATATAAAACAATAATTCATAGCATTTCAAAAAAACCACCAGAATGTTTTTTTTTTGTTTTAAAAATGAATATTATGAACTTTTCAGTGATGAAGTTCAAAAGCTAACAACATAAAATTTACACAAAAATTATAATCATCTATTGATATAATTTTGTAATCTTAGTAGATAATTTATTTTCTAGACAATAATTGGTTCCATTTCCATAGCATTGTCATGGATGGAACTACCATATGTTTACTTGTAATGTTCCATGAATTGATTACTTGCTAAACGAAATGATATCTACATTGCAACATTGGGTATATAAATTAATGTTTGCATACTTATAATCTTACATAGATCAAATATCTGCTAAATGAAAAGATAATTTGGATATTCTGAAAATATTGGAATTAATAAAATGTGCTTTGAATATTATAGCTTTTCGTGATATTTATACATTCTCTGGAATAACAAAATGTTGTCAGACCATGATTTAAAAAAACACTAGAACTATGGTACTACTTTAGAAATGCCATATTTAAAGACTATTACTCATATTGCTTACTTATATTTATCATTATTATTGCTATATATTTTTTCACTTTATTTAAAATGTATAGTATTTATTGATAAAAATAAGAATATAATTATTGGTCAAGTAGTAATCTATTTACCTACCTAAATTTAAGAGAGTTATGTCTTCTTAAGTTTGAATTTATATTTTGTAGCATAATAATTACTATTTTAATTTAATATATTCATTTCTTTAAATTTATTGATTATAAACTAACTTTAGGTATATTATTCATATTAGATAATCAAAAGGATTATATAATGACAAGTATTTATTTTATTTTGTTCTCTTAAATTTATATTAATAAATAAATACATCCATTTCTATATAAATAGAATATCAATAATTATGCACTTATAACACTCATTAAAGAAGTTATATATTATTAAATAGAAATATTTTATATTTTGAATAATTATATTTTTATATGAATTATAAAATAAAAATATACCTTGAACTCTCTTATATTTTGAAAAACATAAAGATTCTGCAACATTTTTGTGTTCCCATAAACATATGAGTTTATATACAGATTCAAATAAGTGGAGATTGATGTGTAATCACTTATTTAAATACAAAGTTAATATAAATTGAAAACTGATTGCTTAAAGCATAACTGAATTAAAGGCATATATTTTAAATGTTTATTTTCCAGTTATATATATATATA
>JAQFVV010017788.1:0-11588 GCA_028023455.1 Epiperipatus broadwayi
TTGCAAGAAAAGTACATTTTTAAAGCATATAAATAAAATACCAGAAAAAGATAAATGACTCTCAAAATGCATTTCACGCTGAACTAGAACTCTTCAGTTGGCATGGACTACAATCTTATACACATGTTATCATTAATAATTCAATATTTGTCAACACCAAATTATTGAAATTTGATCTACAAGTGCCCAATGTTAAGCAATCACAAATATATATATATATATATTAATATATAATGATACTATGAATATTACATTATTCTTTATTAGCAAACATATTAAAAAAAGTTCAATTAATAAAATTATTTTTTAATAAATTAAAAATAAAAAAACATATTAAACTCATATATATAACTAAAACAGATAAATAATTATTAAAATAAAACTTATTAAAGAGCGCATTTTAAAAATCAAATTTTCTTAAAAGACTAAGATTAAAATATGCTGTGTTTGAAAACAGACGAATTAATCTACTGTAAAAGGAAATGATTATTTTAATTATAAAACTAGCCTTTTAATGCCTAAAAATAGTACAAGCAACCGTCATGATAGTTACCAATATGAAATAAATGTACCAGTGAAAGAAATCCATTAGTAAATACGACTCAGAAGACGACATCATCAACTAATGATGTAACGTCCATTGGATCCTAAAGTTATGTATGGTGTGACAAGTTTGAAAATTATTAGTTAGTTAGTTAGCTGATTATTATTTATGATGTGACTATTATGGTGTTGGTAAATAGTTAAAAAGGGGGGGATTGAAAAAGACGCTTCTTCAATCTCTTCAGTTCAACTAAGGAAGAAGAAATTGAACTATCGCTTTCAACGATAACTTCCAACCAAACTAAAAAAACCTCCGATAAAATAAGAAATCAATGGGATAACTCAACAAATCTCTTTACGATGTTAGTTAAATCTTATACTAGGTAAAGCAACGATGTAAACCACAGACATGTTAAACCGAAGAACTTTATAAAATATAATGAAAATAATATTAATTTTGAAAACACTAAGAACTTTAAATTGTAAACTTCTTCTCTTGAATAATACATTAACGTAATAATAACTTATCTGACCAAATTTTAATATTAATAATAATAAATAAATATTTGATATTTTTCTATAAAATCATTTCCTAGCTATTTACTTTGAGGTCAATCAGCTTTATTATGATTATGTTTTCTCATATGCATCATAATATAAATGCGAAACTAGTTTGTGGAATTAATGTACACCCTAAAGTTATATTAGTGAGGTAATCTAGTTATCGTCGATGTATGGAATTGGTCTAAGCCAGATGGGATATATTAGCGTGATTAGTAGATGTAATATCAGATTCATACTTAGCAGAATTTTTTACACACCCCACACTTGCTCCCATTTGCCTATGGAAGGAAATTATAAGAATATAAAACACTAAGTCATTCTATGTGAGTTTTTTATATTGTTTTTCGGAACAAGAGACGTCATATTTCCATTTGGGAAAATAAATACTTTTCTAATTTTCTTATGCTTACAGATTTCATATTACATTGAATGCAGTGGATATGTCAGATAAATTGATGCCAGCTTATTACTAACCTTTAGCCTAAGGTTAAATAAGGATAGGAATGTTTTATTTTCTAATGTAAATTTAGCGTAGTCTATTCACACGCTACACTAAAGAAAATGCATTGAACTTAAATTAACTATAGACACTCTACACGGATTGTTATCAGTTAAATATTTTTGTTTGGTTTTTATATTTGATCAAAATATATAGACATTCGATAAATAATATGATTCTATGGTATCTATAATCAAAGTAACTGATGCTTTTTAAGTTATTAATGACAATAAAGTAATTATAAGTAAATTACTAAACATTTATAAATTAATCTGCAATTGTCAATAAAATTAATGATTTTTATATTTTGATCAGTTATGCTTATTTCTTGAAATGCTTTTTAAACCTATTAAATTCAAAAAATCAGATCTATACTCAACAATTTAAAACAAATTTTTATAAACTTCAAAATAGTAACTATAAAAAACAAATTAAAGTTGTAAAAATTAAAAATTAAATAGTAAAATCAAGTTTAAAATGTAATTAAATTTTAAAGGTAAATTGATGCTAAAACAATTTTAAACCTATATAATGTAATTAATAAATTGTCTAGATAAAGCATCACGTATAAATACTTTATTTTTATTATTAAATTTATGAATATATAATATTAAATCTCTGCTATTCCAGTTCGTTAGTAATTAAAAAAATAACAATTGATAGTAAATATAAAAAAGAAGAATCTTTTTTTTGGGGACTTATACAGTCTACTCCATAAATTTTTCGTAGTTCCAAATGCCTAGATGGCGCCCTGTAGTGCAGTTTATGTAAGTCTATCTTATCCGGATTGTTACAATATATATATATATTAGTAAAATATCAGTCATATATCACATGACCTATATAGCTTGTATTACCAATATGTAATATATAAAGAGCCTGCTAATAGCTCTAAACAAGCTTATTTATTTTATTTTTTATGATAAATGCTACAAGAGAAAATACTGATGAGATCCATAAGCTCGAAAACAGTCTGGGGATAGGACCATCATAGATAAAGTCTTCAGGTATTTTCTCTTGTAGAATTTATCATAAAAAATAAAAGAAATAAGCTTGTTTAGAGCTATTAGCAGAGCTCTTTATATATATATGAAAAACAAAAACAAGTTTTATATACGTAAAAACCTGCTATCACTTGTATTAATGATCAATAGATGGAGCTTTACCAAGACCTCCAAACAAGCGTATTTGTTTACATAAACATCAGAGTCAATATTCACTGTCTCTTTCATTTTGCTCCACCCTCAGATCAGCTGATTTCAAGCTGATTTGCTCTCATCAGTGAAAGGATAGGAGTTAGAAACTAGACCTAAATATTAACTCCAAGCGTTTATGCAAAACGTTTCTATCAGTTTGCAAGCATGAATTTTTTAGACACCTAAATGTCTTCAAACTCAGCCTATCAAACTAGATAGCTATATGGGTCTGATTTCAGTTCAGTTTCTCCACATAGTCAAAGCTTCTGCAATCTATATCATTGCAAGAAAACTTTAAAGGTACATTTATGAAAAACAAAACAAGTTTTATATGGTAAAAACCTGCTATCGCTTGTTTTAAAGATCAATAGATGGAGCTTTACCAAGACCTCCAAACAAGCGTATTTGTTTACATAAACGTCAGAGTCAATATTCACTGTCTCTTTCATTTTGCTCCACTCTCAGATCAGCTGATTTCAATAAATATATATATATATATATTACTCTTATTGCATTGCAAACGTATACCATATAATACTAAATCATCCATGCATGTTCCTACTGTTAAACAATGCTTTATTTACCACCCTATTTTACAGTTTACAGTTTTGATTGCCCCAGAAATCTTCTTCAGTACTTTTATATTAACTTCAACTTCTACATTCAAATTAAAAAAATGAATTTAGAAATTGAAGTTAGGAGATATAAGAATTCTGAAAAAGATTGCTGGGACAATTGAAACTGTAAACTGTAAAAGAGGGTGGTAAATAAATCATTGTATAACAGTAGTAAAGTGCATGGATGAATATATGGTAACTATATATATTCTAACCAATTAAAATTTAAGGTGAAAATTTTCTAAGTTTATTCCAGATTACTCTATCAATGCTTTTTCCAAATCCACAAAACATATCCCAATTCCTTTATCTTTTTCAATATATTTCCATGCAATTGTTCTAACAACACCTATAGCATCTCTTGTACTTTTCCCTCTCTGAAAACCAAACTGTTCTTCTCCAATATAATACTCTACCTTCCCATAAATTCTTTAAGTTAAAATCTTCAATAAAATTTTAGAAGCATGAGACAGCAAACTTATTATTCTATACTCTTCACATTTAACAGTTTTTTTCAGCAATTGGAATCACTATAGTTTTTAAAAAATCTTTTAGTCAAATTCAACTGTTATATATAGTAAGTTCCCATTTCTTTCAAAAATTCAATAGTTATTGCATCAAGTGCAACAATATTACCATTCTTCATTTGTGCAATTGGCTTTATTACTTCATCACCAATATGCCCATATATTTATGATATAGCTTCAGTGCAATACCCATTTTCAAGTTCATAATTAGTTAAGTTATATTCTCTCTAAATAGATACTAAAGTCCTTTTTTGCATCTTTTTACTATCCATTGCTATCAGGTAATCTCTTTGCATTCTTATCTAAGAAGTCTCACTTACTACCCATGTGTCTTTTCCCAAGTAACATTTCATATTCTATCAAATACTATAGTCATATCTTTTCATCTGCTCTTCCTCCAACCTATTTTCTTTTGCTAAATCTGTTTCTTTTAACTCATTCAGTTTTTATATGACTTTACCTTCCCTCTATTTATATTCTTCCATCTTTTACAACAAATCTTCCATTATCCAATGTCATTTATCTTTCCTTACCCGAATAATACCTATTTCATTTTTTGCTGTTTTTTAAGAATCCTTTAATTCTATACCAACACTTATCAGGACTATCAATATATTCAACATCTTTAACAATCCTTTTTATTTCATTTTCACTCTTTAAATCAAATTTACTTTTTCCATTTCTCTTAATTTATCCAAGTTCCATCTTACATATCTTTCCCATCTTTTAATTCTTTTTAAACTCAGCTTTAGCCATAAAAAAATTATGTTCTGAGTTTATATCAATACCAGGCAGAGCAAGCAAACTCTTAGTAACATTCTTGTATCTATCCTGAATAAATATATAATCAATTTGATAATATTCTCTATCACCTGGAGCTTTCTATGTATACAACTTTCTTATATAGTTTTAAAAACGTGTTTGCAATCATAAACCCATTCCTCTTACAAAATAAAAAAGCCGGCTTTCATGCAATAGCAATGTAGATGCATTTTACTTCCACGTTAGATAATTTCCTCTACTCATATATATCAACAATTCCAATATCATAACTAATAGTCGGCATATCAATTTGTATGTTTACCAAATCCATTGGACTTGCATTTATTCTCAGCATCATCAGCCTATTGTCATTACAATTAACCTTTGCCACACTATTCCAAATTTTCTTCCCAACAGTAATGCCAAATTCATTAATTGCTCAATCACCATCCAAATAAATTAACTTCACATCTCCACTACTTACTTCATCACATCCTCCCCACCCACTTTGCTTAATCGTATAACATCGATATTATTTATACACAACCCTCTTTTCAATTTTTTCCAATTTAGCACCTCTTTTCAAACATCTAACATCTCCACGTGCCAATTCTCAATATATATCATCTCCTAATAAATGATGTTTAAGAAAATTTTCAGGTTTATGATCTGAATAGCCTCATGTCTACTCTTATCAGGCAAGACACCAAAGTCATTCTAGCTGAGGTTTCAACACTCCAAACGCACACCTTGCAATACTAATAATAAATAAGAGCATTTAAAGGCAAAGGAGTTTCTCATTGCCTTCTTTGCCAAGCAATAACCACCATACAGGCTTAATGTGCTAACAGACTTCAAAAAATGAACATCCATCTACCACTTCCTCCTCACCATTGCCACCTATAGTGATCGCTCACTGACATGAAAGATTACTGTTGCTGATTCACTACCCACAAGAGTATTGACTTATTTAAGGGTGGTCAACACTTACCATTATTATATACCCACCAGTATAGGAATTGTGGCACTTTATAGAAATAAAACACGCCATTGCCTTCTTCACCACTCTATGATAGTGAATGTTGTCCCATTGCCAGCTTAATTGCTTATTTACAGTATTTTGCTTATTCACCGCTATCATAATTGAAGGCCATTCCCTTATCTGCATCGTGAAAATGATCAGGGTGGCATGGAATCCATGCCCTGCTATTCAAACCAGTGCCGCTTGTATATTAAATTGTGTAATTATTTTAATTATTTTTCAAAAATTATTTTCTAAAAATTTAATCCCAAAATTATACACTCCAGCTTAGAAAACTTGAAAAAAACATTAAAATATTTTAGGCAGTCTATTAGTCTATTTTGATTAGTATTACTTGTATTCCATTAATGATTGGACAAGAAATCATTGATATAACTAACCACAAAAAATCTCTATACTTCTTCAGATTAATATTCTGTAGGTAATGAGATATTTAGTAAAACTAAACTGTAAATAAGTATCTAGAATTTTGCAGGATAAAGAGTCTGGGATGATTTTAAAATATTGGCCTTTAATGATTGTGAAACACATTATTAAAATATAATATAATTTTGAATACTTGTAAAGAAAGTGTGGTTGACACACAATTATTCTTAGTCTAGCACTTAATATCATATTGATGTGCGAGATATTTTAATATTAAGCACTTAGACAGTGGTCATATTATCCAATTCATAGTGGTGGCTATGATAATGGAGGGGGATAGGTACATGGGAAGTTGTTGATGATAGTAGTATGAAACCTCTTGCTTGAAGGTTGCAAAGAAGTTTGATTCTTATTCAGTTTTAAAAACTGGTTGCCAAATTTCGTCAAAAATGAGGAAAGATACAGTGGAGACACTGAGGCAGAAAGCTTATTTATTATTATTTTATATATTATATTAAATTAATTCATTTTTAATGACAGCACTAAATTTTTTGTATAAAACAAAATCACATATTCTAAACTTGTATAAGTGAACTCTATTACACATTCTTTACTGTTGTTTAAATAAGAATCATTAAGTTTAATGCAAACAATTTTCCCCATATTGAAAAAATAAGCAAATAATGCAGATCCAAGACACTGAATAAGCATCGATTTATCTTTATTGTATGTGATAAAATTTTTGCTTAAGTCACGCATTAATGTTGGCTCAAACTCATCTAGCATAGTAAACAAAAGGAGCAATTCCATGTTCCTGACATTTGATTAAACTATTCAAGCACATTTCTTAGAATTAATTTTATCACTTTAAATGTTAAGTGGAATGTTTTGCAGTAAGTAAATGTTTAAGAAGATGCAGTAAATTCATCATTCCACAATAGATTATAAAAATTCAAAGATATATAAAGAAAAATCATTGATGGATGATTTATTATTCTAATGTAGCAAGTTATAGTTAATTTATCATAAAACGCGCATTTTTTATGATATATCCACATTAATAAGACATATCTTAAAAATAGTATCTTTACTTTTGTATCTGAATCAAAATGTGCAGAATTGGTTCTTTATTGAAAAAGCTTTGAAAACAACTTATGTATATACCGGAAATATAAAAGAGTTAGGATTAATACAATTTTTACAATTGATCGATTTTAAGTTTTATTTACATAAAATATGTTATTAGAATCTTTTATTAAGTAATCAAAATTTATTTCAGAAGGATCACCAATATAAACATCATACCCATGGCTTTCCTTTATAATGTTATTATTATCATTCAATGAAAAGGTTACAAAAATAAGGTGCTAACCTAAATATGATTTAACTTGTTGACTACACATTAAAAACACTAAAATTTTAAAATACTATTTTATTTTATAAAATTGATCATTTTAAGAAACTGTGATACGCCAGACTAGCAATTGTTAAACATCTTTTCTCCTCAAAATTTCTTTTAATAAATGAAAACCAAGACCTAATTTTTAGGCGACCTACCACTAATCAAACCATACAGCTCTAGATGTCAAAAGAAAGCATTTCATGAAGTTATGGCGATATGAACTAAATTAAATACAAAAGGGTTAAAGATTGATTTTTAAGTTCTAGATTTGTTAGGATCCATTTCTAACTGTAAACACTTCATATTAGTTTGCTAATATCCTTATAATTTTAATACCAAAGTCAATCATAAATCGTAAAGGAGGATATTTTTGTAATTCAATATATTGTTTACGAAAATATTTACATTCATAATTACACAAGATAGATAATTTTTCAAATATATTTATCATAAAAAGGAGTTATTTTCTAATATTTATTTTAAACATTCTTTATAAAATTATTCCTATAGTGAGTCAAATTAAAGCATTGTTAATAACATAAAACTTGCAAAGTATATTGCTGCAGTAAAGCTAATTTGGATCCTTTAATAGTGTCAATGTCCTTATGTCATAAAAGATTATTTAATTTTCAAATCACATGCATTAAAAACAATTAGTTTATTGTGAACAACATGATATGAAACAAATTAAAAGGTTTTATTTGTTAATAGTAGTAACTTTGCTCCTTGAATAAGAAAGTCATTTAGATTGGAAAGTCAATTATTTAACTCTTTTTTAATAATTTAGATGCAAGTAACGATTTTATTAAAATTATAACTTTTGCTTTTTGAAAAGATATATTCGCACCAAATATGTCTGCATTATACGCGATAAATTAGCTGTTTCTCTCTATATTTCTGAGGTTAATATGAAACACTTTATTAAACATCATTATATTAAATTACATTATACATTAACAAAGCATTGATTGATTATTCATTATAGTTGCAAAATAAGAGTACAGTTAAGTAGATTAAATAAATACTTTTAGCTTGTAATGAGATGAAGCTTATGGTTTATAGGAATCATAGAAGATAAAAATTCCACCATGTACATTTTATGAGTAGATATTTAATGCAGTTGAAAGCATTAATTTTATTATGAGTGAAAAAAAGCTTTATCCATTATAATATTATTTTTTTCCTTTTTCTTTTCCTTGAAAATATTGAACTTTTTTTTATAAATATATTATTATTTTTAATCTGTAAAATGTATAAGATATGAGAATTAAGTAATATTTTGTTAGAAAAAATAAAATAGAGTAGATATATAGATAACAAAGAAGGCAAGTTAGTTTAAATAAGAAGATATTTAGAGGACAGAGAGGGGAGACACTGGAGAGTGCATCTAAGGAGTCTGCAAGAAGTTACTACTTACCAGCACAGGGATAGGAGGAAATAGCAAAGAAAATAATATTCAATTACACATGCAACTACCAGAATATGCCATTCAACCCAAAACATTCAAAGAATATAAATAAGTCCCTAAAGAAATTGCTTTTACGAAAACAAAGAGAAGCAAGAGTATATTAAACCAGAAAACCAGTTAAAGGTTTCATGAAGGAGAAGGAAAAATCTTGCACTTATTTCTTTAGACACATAGAAAGTGTCTATGTTATGGGGATCTGAAAACGTGTGGGACAAATAAAAAAGCAGATTGTAGGGATCATCGCAGGGATTTTTCAGAGGAGAAATGATGACATACTAACGAAGGAATGAAGAAGGCCGATTTTTTAAAGGTAAAAAAGGAAACTTGGTAAGCCCCTAGAGCAAATAAATCAGCAATGTGACGTCATTGATACCTCAAACTTAGAAACTTCTAGAAGAAGGAGGTCTACTGGTGTTAGAAATGATGATAATAAAATTGAAGAGGAGAAGTTGGAATTGGAAGGAATGCAGTGAAGAAAGGAAGGCAAAGCTAGTCTACAAAAGTAAAAAAACACAGGCCGTTTAGTGCATTCATGGAGGGAACCAGGTTCCTAATTATGATAATCAGGCTTATCCTAAAATCTAGATAACAAGTGCTCAGATGGAATTTTTGAGATTGTAGACTCTGGTAGCCAGAATTTGGTGTTGTCAGAGGGAAGTGTGTTCACTGGCATATTATGTGAACAGCTTTGAGTATTCAAGACTCTCCAATGGAGACAATCAAAGTCAGGATGGCAAATAACAGAAAAGCTAAGGTTGAACCTAAACAATTATGGGTAGATTTGCAAATAAGTGAAAAACCATTCTTACATGCATCTTTGATCATGAAGAGTCTGATACACAATGTCTGATAGGATCTGAAGATGTTGGTGACTCATGTTCATCAACTATATGGACATTATGGTACCCTAAAACAGAGCATTTGTTCCAGAAGTGGTTCTACTGGCTGGATATGCATACAAAAATCATGGCCATGCTGGATAAATGTGAAAACTGTAAAAGAACAAAACCTGTAAATAGAACCTACATGACTCCTATGGTCTCTGTAATACAATCAAACCCTCAGGAGATGATGTTAATGAATTTCTTATGGCTCATTATCAGCATTTAATAAAAAATATCTTAGTAGTCATATACAATTTATTTTCAAAGTATGCATCCATGTATCCCATTGCTCAGGCTAAATGTGAGAAACACCATGAAAGGTTTGGAAAATAGGCATTTCCTGGAGATTGGAAAGTCTAAGGTCATTCTCTGACCATGGTACTCCATTTATGTTTGGGGGGGGGGGTGTTGATGTAGATGGACCCAGAGACAAGGAATTAAGCATATTTTAACACAAATATGGAACCCTCAATCAATTCCTTGTGAAGGAATAATGCAGGAATTAGGGGGTTTATTTCATATGTATCTTAGTACAAATCACAGGGACAGGGTCAAGCACACACAACAGATTGTGAATTACATAAATTGGTCCATAAATGAGTCAACTGATTTTGTCCCTCTGCATTTGCATTTTGGGCAGCACATTCCTAAACTAATGAGAACACTTCTACAAGGGATGAAAAACCTTCCATTGATCAAGAAGCATATTATGTCTGGGCATTCCAGATTCTACTTGGATAAGTCAAAAAGGAATAGAAAATCAATAGGAAATCCCTAAAAGTTCAAATTAGGAGACTGGGTTATGGTCAGAATGCCCCATGTGAGTAACCTGGGAAAAGTTTGCATGCCTGGAGTTTTTGTAAATTATATGAAGGTACCTTTTCCATCATCCACCATCAGGGAAATAATGCTTTTGAGTAGATACTGGCAAGAAATCAAAGGATCTTATAATGCCTATTGCTGAAACCTGTGCCATCATACACAGACAAATAAAAAGGAAATAGGATAAAATGTGCTAAAAGAAAAAAAAAGAGGGAAGGAAATTTTTAAAAAAAATATTATTTGTTTTAGTATAATTTGAGTCATCAAAACACATAGACTGTGTTTATGACTTCTGAATAGAGGTATTCTAACAGGGGCCAGGTTTAAACCATGTTGCAAGGTAAAGGAGTTTAAGTAGCAACAGATATGTAGACATGTTTTAATGTACATAGTTGATAGAATGAATTAACCAAAAATAGTCTGAAAGGGGGTCTTGTGCTCAATTTGTTTTGATGGGGTAGATACATGTGTACAAAAATATAGCATGTAAAAGAATTTTCTAGAAAAATATTCATTACAAACTCTATCGTATCTAATTTTGTTTAATACTTATCTAATTTTGTTTAATAAGATAAAAAATATGTAGAATAAAACAGCTTTTGTTTTTGTCTATGAAATGCCTTTAATGTAAATCATGTTGAAAGTTATTTTTTAAAAATGTTTTACTTTTTAAAATGTTTTAACAAAACTTTAAATCAAATAAAAACTTGCTAAAACTTTTTTTGTGAGAGAAAAACTGAAGACAAAGGAAAATAGATAGATCTAAAATCACAATGTCCTGGACTAATGAAATCATGCAGAATAAGGTTTAAAATGTAGAACTTTTGAAAGAATGATGGGAAATAACGTTTGAGGACAAAAAGAAGCTTCTAGAAAATAAAAAGATATATATATAC
>JAQFVV010017789.1:0-11566 GCA_028023455.1 Epiperipatus broadwayi
CATATATATATATAATAAACATCATATTAAGTTATTCTTAAAAAAATGGAAAAGCAGCAGGTCTTGATGAAATACTTGGAAAAACAGTGGTTTTGAAATTGTTTACATCTGGCTTAATCAAACAGGAATCAAGATACTATACAAGTTTTATGGCAGACATTGTTAATTTAAATTGATTAAAAGTGAAATCAAAAACTTCTTTAATTCTGGATTTACAGTACTTTGATGATTGTGCTATTTTTGTCAATTGAAAAGGCAATTTATAGAATGTACTTAATGTTTAGCGTGCATGACATAAAGACTTTGGTTTATTACTCAGTATTCAAAAAAATTTCAATTTCTTTATCATCCAATGACAGAAAAAAATTCTCAACAACATTTAGCTCAGAAGGGTATCAATTTAAAAATGTTAACCAGTTATATACCTCAGCAATTTTGTAAGTAGAAAGGTAGATTTAGAAGCTGAGATACATGCTGCTGCTTTTAACAACTTGAAAGTTAACAGTATTTCATCACAAAAAGAAACTACTGCAACTAAGTTAAATGTGTATAGAACTGCTATTTTATTTAATTTATTGTATGGAAGTGTGACTACACTCTATCAATACAATAAGAAGGCATTAGAGAAATTTCATTTAATGATGCTCCATGAAATTCTAAAAATACCATAAAGGCAAAATGATAAAATCAATGAATACAATTTTCAGACTTACTGAATGTGTTATTATAGAATCCACTATTCAGAAATCAGATCTTCATTGAACTGGACATGTAAAATCAATGAACAACACCCTAAAATGATGCTGTATGGTGAGCATGGTTTTTGTAGGAGAGTTAGACCCTTGTCTACATTATAAGGATTATCTCAAATGCATTCTAAAGAAAAGAACTACAATAGAAGGAAATATGGAATCCGTTATTAAATCAAAGTTTAGAACATCTACAAAGAAGAAAAATGGTAAGAAATCTTTTTCTCTCTCTTCCTCAATTGAAAACATGTTTGATAACAAAGATCTACCTTTATTAAATGAATCCCAAAAGTTTGAACAACTTTCATCAAATGATAACAATGTCACAGAGATAGTTTCAAATTTTAAAAATAATCAAGTTAAAAATAGTCGAGTTAAAAAAGTTAGCGATAACAATGCTGAAGTTATAACAATGCTAAAATGAATAAATTTATTTCTAAGAAAGATATTTTTTATTACAAAATAAATCCAATGATTTTGTGCAAAATGATGACATTATGGAAGGAGATTTCCCACAACTTGATAAAAACAATATTACAAATGCTAAAAATGATTCATTTGTTTATAACAAATGTAATACCATTAAATCTAGTTTCAATTTTGATATATCCAATAAGAAATCAGATAATGAGATAAATCATTCACTGCTTCAATCACCTTCAGTTATAAGCAACTCTGAAAAAGAATCATATGCTAATATACTCTTAAATCCATGTAATACATCAGAAATTAATCATGATAACAATTCTTTATCTAATAATGATATATTCAATATTTGTGATGAAGATGCATCTCTCTCATTGCAAAATATTTTTAAGAATGATTTAGCCTCGGTGGCTAACTTAGACCAAGATGAAATCAATAGTTTTATTTTTCAGTTTAATGAATCTATCCCTGATCAGCTTCTAAGATCTTTCATCAACTACACTAATAAAAAATCAATTGTTCTGGCAGTTACAAACAGAAACAAGATCTTTTTAGATTTCCTGTTGATCATTTTTGCCAAGAAATTACTGAAAAAAAATTATGGTCTCATATTTATCAATTGCTAAATCACCCAAATAATAGGTATCTTATAATTCAATGTCATAATATTCTACAGAAAAGCATTTTACTAAATTCTCTTAAAATCATTAACAGCAAAATAGTGGTTAATATAAACATGAACAGGCCAGTAATCTTATCAGGCCATATAAGAAACTGTTATTTGAATTTTGGGCAACATGATCTCCAAAAATTATTAAAACCTTATGGTTCAATTTCAGAGTTCAAATATATATTGGAAAAAGGGCAAATACTGAAGTCATTACAAACTCTGCTCTATTTAAATTATCACTGATTAAAGGTGTGTCTCCTACTTCAATTCCTACAATTCATTGTGCAGAGTCAGCTCCTCTTATAATTTCATTTCGGGGTATTCCCCACAGTGTTTCCTATGCTGTCTAAGAACACATCTCATAAAAGACTGCCCTGCTAGAATTTGCATTAAATGCAAGGGAAGAAACAGCAAATTCCATAATTGTGATAGGTCTTCAAATCAAAATATACTTGCTACATTACAATCACCTTCAGAATTATTCATACAGCCTCAAGCTCATGAAGTTCTGATGTCTATTTTTCCTGTAAAGAACCATATTGTAGAAGAACAAAGTCATGAAGTTCTGATGCCCATATTTCCTGTAAAGAACCATATTGTAGAAGAACAATCTGACATGCAAATGATTATACATAACAAGTCACACTTAATGGACTCTGATTCAGATGGAATTATGACAACAAATTATTCTTATACTCATCAAAAATCTAAAAGAAAGGCAGAAGAGGTAAAAAGGAATTTTATTGAAAAATCACATTCAATGACTTCTGAGGATTTGTCAGACTCAAATAAAAGTTCTTCTGGAAATGAATTGTGCAAAACAAATGTCAAGAGCAAAAAACTTAAAGCTGACAATCTGAAATTTAACATTAATTAAATCTCAGATGTCTGACATCACTTCTAAAGGGAATTCAAACATGGACAAGATTTCTACAAAAAAGTCACTCCTCAAAAACTTATGGATATTGAACATAATATTAATATTACAGATAACCTTGATAAAAAAACATGATAAGATTGAAGAATCGTCACTCATACTCTAAATGGTTTTTTTTAAATATACAAAATATCTAGACTCAAGCTAATTCTTTAAACTTTTTTTCTTTATATATATTGAATGAAATTAAAAATATCTGGCTTAAATGTCTGTGGCTTAACTCTGATAAAAGAGTTGATGCTCTTGCTCACTGGACAAAGAAGTTTTTGCCTCATTTAGTTTGTTTGGGAGAGACAAAATTATATATTAATTCAAATCAAAAGATAATTGACAAATTGCACAGATTAGGCTACTTTCATTATTCTACATCTAATAGCCCATCAGCTGGGGTTGCTCTTCATATTCTTTCCACCTCTGATGAAAATTTCAAATATTTTGAACCCCTAATTTAATCTTTATAAAATCCAAATCTATAAACTCTTCAAATATGTCAGTTTTTCTCTACTTAAACAAAATATTAGTCGCACTCTATATCCATAAATAATCAAACACATCTCAATAATTTAGGGACTTATCTCAAAACCTTTCTTTCTATTAAATTTCCTTCTTGAGACTTCAATGAACTATGACTGTTTCAATCAAAATTTTTGAGCACCTTCTCACCATTTCCATGTACATAGGAAGGCTTTTTCTAATAGATGTATGTTCATTGTTTAAAAATAAATCTTTTTTTCTCTTATAGACCTGTTTAGTTACTCTGGGAACTGGCACTTTCGCCCATCCATTTTAAGAAATCCATTACCTTTCTTTGACTATCAGGTTATTATGCTTGATTCACTTTAGACTTACTCAATCAAACCTATGTAAATTTTGGTGGAATATTATAAGAATTCTCTTGTTAAATTCTTTAACACCAGAATATTATCTCTGTGCTTATATTTTTTTTCTAAGAAAATAGACATCCTACTCCTCTCACTATTGAAGAATTCTGGTTTGGTTTCTTTTGATAAATATTTGAAGAATGATTAATCATTACAACGGAAGGAAACAGTGTCAATTAAGGTTAAGAAAGCAGAAGATAGCTTAATTATTAACATTGAAAGATATACCTCTTTAAATACCAGCATCCTATTAGTAATAGTTTAAATTTAGCAACAACATGTAGAGAAACACCAATTCCTAATATTTATCTGACTACTTAAAATATTTTTTAATTTCCTAAACTTTCATAACTTCTCGTGAAACAGCAGCTTTCAATGTATTTGCACAATAAACTATAAATACATCAAAATCACAGTGAAGAATATAAAATCTAAAGCAATGGCGTTGACGCAATTTTTAAATCATTATATGTGTTTAGCTAGAGATGTTTCCAGCAGAATTTGTAGAAGTTGAAACACTAGCAGTATTCTTATAAGACAATCATGTAGTATAGACAATATTGATATTGAGCCAACTTCATCCAGAAAATTTGAAAGAATACAATCTGTAATTGCTGAAATACCAAATTACAATCAAAACATCTCGAAGTTCATTCAAGAAAAATTAATAGTGAGAAAATAATTGATCTATCACTTCAATCCCCATAATTGATCAACTCTATCCGCACATTGTCCATTTTGAAGAGGTATTTGCATCGTTCTGAGACCTTGACCACCTTACGAACCCCGTTGATTATTAAACCGATTGATGTCATTATCAAACATATGGTAATTCAAATTCATATTTCTGCCATTTATCTTTGAAGTTTTAATTGCTAAAAGCAGTAGTTCCACAGCTGAGGTGAATTTTACTATTATTGTAAATCAATATGTGACGTAAGAAAAAAATAAAGTCAAAGCCAATAGTTGTCCAATCCTGACATTTCAGTCAAGCTTTATGGACTGCAGCTCAGAATTTCATAACTAATACATCATCTATGGTCTGAACATTCCTTATGTATAAAGGAATATCACTGAATAACCTTCATTTAAAACAGACATATTACAATTTTGATAAATGGCAAATTTTCAATCCCATTCACAAAAAGCCCATTCCAAGGCCTTCTCCTCTAGTCCTCATTTTCTCATTATAAATCCATTCTCCTTAATCTGAGAGAATTTCTTCTGCAGCTATATCTCTGGCATCAATAGTCCATTAAGCAGATCGTGATGATGAGGCGTATCTTACCATCTGAAAGTTCTATACATTTAAGCTAATTCAAATTATGGACAATTTCAGAATCTAGTATCAGGTCTTGTATTTGACCTGGAAAATTTGGTTGAAGGAGATTTTCATCTAGAACAGTTTATTCATCCCTTTTTCAAGCAGCTTATGCCACAAAATTTATATAATACTAAATGAGTCTCTAAAGTATAGAATGAGAAATTAATACAAGAAGACTACTTGAACTCTGCAAGAAAAATAATGACCTACTTTCAAAAGTTTATACATCATTATTTAACAAAAAAAAATCTTTCAACACGTTACCATTCCCTAGAATTATGTTTATTGTATGTCATTATTAAATTTTCTAACAAAAATCATCCTTAATATAAACCTCTTTTATTCTAGATTAATGTGGAAGTGTAAAACTGTTGCTATTAGCTTAAGAAGAGTGCAGAGACCAACAAGATACTTAATGGCTTGTCACTGCATTCACTTCATGTTCTTTGTCTACAGAAATCAAATAACCTCATTACAAGACTTAATGGGATTTTTCCTGATGACTCACCTTTTCTATCTATTCATCCTAAAGATACTCCACCTCCTATTAATGATGGTTGGCTGACACAAGTCTTAATTGATATTGCAAAAATTCTCACACCTTTAACTCAAATAAAACCAACGAAACTTCATTATTGGGATGCCTATCTTCTTTTTTTTTCAACAATTATCCCAGATCATAGCATTCTCACCTGTAGAAACTTTGCCATTATAAAGAAATATAAAAGATGTAATCTAGAGCCAAAATATTTGGACTTCCTTCTAAAGCTAAATCTCAATGCCCTTCCAACAAGCCACTTTCTTGTGATGTATAGAGGTTTTTCATCTTTTTGGACCCCTGCTGCCTACTCTGCCACAGGGAGATGATACCATATTTCACATTTTCAATGATTGTTCCTCTCTTCAGGGCTGTAGAATATTCATTAATAAAATTTATACACCAAAACATCCAATTATCAACACACTCAAAAAGGTTTTGCTTATGGGATTTTGCAATTATAAGAAGTGCAACTTTCATCACTTTCTGTCTATGGTTTTGTCAGATGCTTCCTAATCTTCAAGTCTGTTATACAAGTCCAACATTAATTTTTTTACAAAAATTAAAAGATATCAAAGAAAGAGATTTGAAGTTAGCTCCTCACCTAATAGTACGATTCTACATGGAATCTTATTAATATTGGACATTAGGAACTTAATGGTTTATAAATGTATTGCCAAATTTAATGTTATTTTATAATTTTTTTCTTTATTGTAAACATAGTTAAATAAACCTGTTTTTGATACTAAGAACTACAATTAAATATGGTATTGCTATTTAAAAGAAAAGCTTTCTGTTGAAGAAATTAAAAAAACATCATTTTAAAATATCAACTAAGCAGAAAAATATGGTTCACAGATTGATTTGTATAGTCATCTCAAAATTCATTTATTTAAACAGTTTTTTTTCCTCTTCTCTCCTTTCTTCTCTCTCTCTCTCTTTTGAGTTAGAATGGCATACTCGTTTACTAGTAACAATTTATTTATTATTAAAATTGTATTTCTACAATATAATTTCGTTCTAATAAAATCAATTGATTGAATGATATGAAATCATTTTTTATGAATTCATATTTTAATTTAAATTTCACATAAATGAAAATTATATTCAATTTATTTGGATTTTCATTGACATTTTTTTAAAAATTTTGATTACTGTGCCTAACATCAATAAAAATACATTCATTTCTTAAACTTTTAATAGACAGTAATAAATATACATAAATTTAATTATGATTAAAATAATATATAAATGTGCATAAATCTAAAGCCTTTCATCTTCCCTATACACAAAGTTTATACATAAACGTTTTTTTCATTTATCATTTGGTATTTTACTTCTTATACACTCACATGATGCAAAAAAGAATGTCACAATAAACATGTTATTTTTAAGATATCAGAGTTAGTGCTGACATCTAGACTATTTTTTTACATATGAGTGCCAGTTATTATATAGTCGGAGTCTGTCTAATCTTGAGAATACTGATAACGTCACTATCTAAAAGTTGAATATACTATAGCTAAATTTAGCTGGCACAAAATTGAGATTACATTTAATTGTTTTTCTTTCTATAATTTAAGTGTTTATAAAGTACTGTAAATTTATAATAACTTTAAAAAATTGCATGTTAGAAAAAAAAGTTTAATAGCTGGTTTTTGAGATGTGAATTAGTAAAATGCTTATCTATATTTTTTAAGCAGATTTGTTGAGAATAAACCTTCTTCAGAATTAATGTGTATATATAGATGTCTATAGTCCCCTCACATCTTGACCAAATGGAAATCTTTTTGATTTTTAATATAATGCATATATATATGTAATTATATAACTGAATATTTGTAAATACAGTAACTTAATAATTAAAAAATATTTTATCCACTTAGGAGCGCTGGATTATCCCAGTAATCTGTGTCAAGTATATTGCTTTTAAAATACAGACATCGAATCATAATATTATATATATGTGTGTGCATGTACAAATATTTCTGTTCATATCTTAAACTAAAACACCCAATAAAGCGGATATTTCCAGAATTTCAAAAAGATATAGAATCCAAAGCAAACTATAATGACAAAACTGTTATCCATACAGAAAGAAAAACTATAATAATGACTAATCCTTACTTATCAAAATAGTGACTGCAGTGTACATTGATTTAGAAATAAATAAAGTTACATGTATGTAAGTGTGTTCAAAACTGGTCAATACAAAAGATGTTATAGTCACTCTAAAATAATGATATGCAGAATAAGTAATTATGCAAAATGCAAGTTAACATGTATATCTTAATTTGCATAAGGATAATAATAAAATATAAAAAATGTCTGCAGAATTTTTATGAGGGAGAAAAGAAAAAGATGCAGTCAAAGCCAGTTACACTGAGTCAGGAGGATAATCTAGTGAGCAGTAAGGTGCTTGCTTAACACGGTATTGGTGAATAGTAAATGCTGATGAAAATTCTAATGAAAAACTAACATAGAAAGTTAATAGATTAAAATGATGGGCTTTAATAAAGTGTAATAATAGAATCAAACTCTATAAATAACTGATCCACAGGAAATTAAGACTGATTGTGGGGCATATGAATTAGTGACCCTCAAAATTATAATAATCTGTTACAAGTTTTTAAAAAACTTTTATGCTACTATTTGATAGCCATCAATTATTAATTGTGGGCACAGCTTCCATAAATAAATTCTATTTTAACTATTCAATCTGATAAAAAGTTTCCTTAACAAACTTATCATTCTGATAAACAGTGAGGATTGCCAATTCCTCTACAAGCTTTATGATAAATGCTTTCTAGCCAGAGCCAGCACTTAAAATACCTCTGTCAGGAACACCTCCCCAAACCCCTGACCATGGTTTCCTGCTTGGTACTCCTCAGAGGTGTCAGGGTAGGTTCAGACACTAGATCTAAAAATAGCAACTCAAAGCCAAGCACTTAGCTAAAAGTTATCTATTGAGTGGAAAATCTGAAATTTTCAGACATGTACATGTCTTCAAACCCAGCTATCCAACTCAAATAGCTATATGGGGCTGATAGATCTTTCAGCCATGTCATATAGTAGCAATTTTATATTGCTATGACTACTACTATAACTGGCTACATTTATCATAAAGCTTGTAGGAATTGGCAATCCTCACTGTTTATAACTTACAAGCTTAAGAGATAGGGTCATGTGATCTATGAATTGATCTATGACTTTTATTTTGACTTTTTATCATTCTGATCTCTATTTACAAAACCGTTAAATTTATTATTTTTATTATAATTACAATTTTGTTTTAATTAACAGACATTTTATTTATATTGCACACACACATATACATATATAAAGGAAATAAATCATCCTTCCCCAACCTATGTATTTAAGCACAGTAAATATTAAATAAAGGACCAAGAGTAGAATGAATCTACATTAGTTCTTTGGAATTGTGATATTTATAAACATACCTTGTCACTGCTGGTAATTCAGAAATGAAATTAATATATCAGCTAGAGATAGTGTGACACAATACTTATTAAACTAATAATCAATTGTACAAGCTTCTTATAATACTTTAACTTAACATTTAAATATGATTACCATATAAACACCAACAAAACATAGCTCAATGTATATATGTAAACAATAAAAGTAAATCACCATCCCTCAGATTATGAATTAAAATACTCTAAATATTGAACAACAAATCAAAAATGTAGGCTCTGATATTTGTAAAAGAATTTTTGTCAACATTATTGAAATCCAAAATAAAATTAATATCTCAGCCAGATGAAATGTGCTGCTTAATATTTACTAAGCTAATAATCTATTAAATAAGCTGAAGTAGAATCTCTTTTAACAACTTACTTGATTATAATAATTAAATAAGATTTAGTATGTAAGCATTAAATTAAACACAGGTCAATGTATACATGTAAATAAAGAGAGTAAATCACCCTCCCTCAGGCTAAAAATTAAAAGCACTCTAAATATTGAACAAATGATCAAGAATAGCATAATTCCATATATCCTTGGAGCTCTGATATTTATAAGCATATCTTTGTCAATATTGTTGGTAATTCAGGATAAAATTATTATATCAGCCAGATGAAATATGGCACTTAATATAAACTAATAATTATATAAGACTTCTAATCCATAGCTTGTGAGAGGAAGATTTATTCCTTTATATATATATTGAGCTATGTTTAATTTAATGTTTACATATTAAATTTATTTAAATATTATAATCAAGGTGTTAAAAGAGAAATTCTGTATCCAGCCTTGTAAAACTGTTTATTAGTTAAGTCTGAGTAAGAGTGATTTATTCCCTTTATTTACATATATACATATTTTAAATGGATGCTTAGATGAAAATATTTGTATGGAGTTAATCATTTATAATTACTTATTAGAAATAGAGAACTCCACACAAATATTTCTATATATATATATAAAATAAAAATTACCCCAAATCCAAAATTAAACAAGCCTAGCCAAAGGAAAAAAAATCTAAAAACACAATCAATGGTTTCCCTGCTAAAATAGACTTTCACAAGTGCAAAAGACTGAGAAAAACATCAAATATATAGAAGTGATACTTCCCATAATTCTCGATTACATTCCACACATCTTTAAATTAAAAGAACTCTTTAAACAAGTTCATTGCTTCACAATCATAAATTTTTAATAATAAAGATTTTTTAATTCTGTTTTTATTTCATTTCTTTCAGAAAAGACAACCGTAATTTCATCAAAACTAATAATATGGCCTGTATTTCTTTCCTATGGATATATAAAGCAGAATTAATTTACAATATTGAATCATTTCAATTACTAAAATTTCATTTTGTTAGTCTCAGACAAATATGCACTGCCTTATTTTGTAATAGTAGTTATAAAATAGAATTATCATATATATATATATATTAAAGAGCAAATATTTCTAAACAAGCTTATTTTATTATTATTATTTTTATATGATAAATGCTATAAGAGAAAGCATTCAGATTTTTATCTATGATTACCCCCCTCTCCCAGACTAGTTTCGAGCTATATATATATTCAAAGATTTAACTGACGACAAAAATCATAATTTATGGCCTGAAGGTGTAGTAAATTTAGTTTTATTTAGCCATAATGATAATGTACTTTTCTAATGTGAGACATCAACTTTAAAATATATTTTTAATTTTAGAAATTGAAAATGCTTTTTTTAATTAAAAGTTACGAGATTTGGTAAATGAGGTGATGACTATGGAAACCACAAATTATTAACGATTTGGAGAAAACAAAGTGAAAAGAACATAAATGTTTTTTTTTAAAAAATGGAGAACATATTTTAATAATCTGTATGGGGGGGGGTACAAGACATTGATGAAAACCATTTCACAAAAAAAATATTTTGAGTTTTTTGACAATTTACACATTACAAACTTCCTCTGCAGATGCCAAGGAAGAATTCTGTCAAAAAAAATCAGCATAATAAAAAGAAATCAACAATATCTGATGGCTACGGATACAACAACTAATCTTAACTCCATCAATTCAAGACAATAGTATATGAATGTGGAATAGGATTTTTAGCATGTTTCCTTGGCAAAAAATGATCAATCACTTATTTACACTTGGAATTTCTCCAAATATTGCTGAGCATCATCAGACTATATTGCCACATTACATTCCAACTGTGTAATGCTTAGGAGAAATGAATTACTAAACAAGACTTAGTATGATACTCTTGAATTGTAACCTGTTGTTTAATATACCAAAAGCAAGTATTAGCCATGCTCAGAATTAAAACTTTTCTAGCTCTGGTGTCTATTTATGAAGTAAGACTTAAGAATACTAATTAGTTAACTTTTTTAATCTTCCTTTACTTTTTTTATAATATTTTCATATAGCTTTTTGGACAATTCATTTTTTTTAAATTTTGGTTTTAGCTATTTTCAGTTTTCATGGGCATATTTTTCTTCTGGTTCTGTTTCAATTATTCCTTTAATTCTTTTGATTAGTTCTTTGTTTATTTAGATATGTTCTTATTTGGT
>JAQFVV010017790.1:0-11532 GCA_028023455.1 Epiperipatus broadwayi
TTTATATATATATATATATTCTAACCTAATAAACGAATGACTTCTAGCGAATCTATTAAATCACTTCGGAAAGCCCAAACGCTTCCGTCTATGATTCGGGTAGCAAACCCTATATTACCTAATATCTCGACGTTAGGTTAGTTATAATAATTCAGCTACAGCGATATGCAGTTCAGACAGAGATAGAATTAAAAAAAATTATCATTAATAAAATAAATTTAAAAAAAAATAAACTAACATTCTTTCTCTATCCAAAACACATTCTCTGAGCTGTAAGTACTTGCACTGTTCGACAATGATGATGATGATTTCATGTCATTGTTAATATTACTGACTAAAACAAAACATTTATTAATTTGCCAATATGCTCTCAATATTTTATTATTATACAATTAGAAGTTTCAATCTCTTAAGCCATGCCACGCTTGTAATGTTGATCATAATTAATCAATTCTTAATTTAAGAGCACTTATAATAATGACACTAATCTCAGGGTTCTCTGTTATTTTTAAAGAAAAATGCTCAGCAGTATTGTGTTGTCGCATATGACTGACATTCTGGTCGGCTATAGGAAACATTTACTTTACTTAAATTCCAGGTGTCTTCATCCACATATCAACTATTATAATATTTAACGAGATGATAACTATATTCAATAACAACGCATAATTTTGAATAATACAGCCCTTTTAATCCAGAATCTCAGTCGGAATGATGAAAAGACAAGGGTGCTTTTGTGTCCTTCCATTATCCATGACAACACAATAATTTAACTAAGATTTATTACTTAGACACTTCACTTAACTGTGTACAAAACGATGTGCAACCAAAACTGGTAGTTTGGGAATAAAGTGATTTTACACACACATAAAATAAAATGTTTTGGTCTGAAGTTTTCAATTCCACAAATGATTCTTATTAGGGTAAAATATAGTGAAATATTCTAGTCTGCTTTACAATTCTTTATCTGGTGTATTGAATTTAAGATTTCATAAATGATTTTGGACTCAAGAACGTATTGCAAGTATTATGCAAATACACTTTTTATTTATTTTACAAGAAAAATGATTCAAACAACTTGTAACAAGACTATAATTTATTATTAATTTAACAAGATTATAATTTATTATTACAGTTTAACAAAACTATCCTTTATGATTAACATAATAAACAAGCATATACAATTTATTCGATCCCATATGGATAAAACAAAATATAACTAACAAGTAATTCGTCTATACTTTTAGACCTGGATTCTGAGAACTACTTCTTCATTTTCTTTTTACATTTATGCAAATTGAATATAACAAAATAAATATTATTCATCTGATACATCAACTCATCCGTTTAGTGTATCTTATATGAGCAGGTTACTTAACTTTAATGACTATAGATCTGTTTTAAAACAAAAACAATTTGATTCTGAGCAATATGTACAAACGATTTTTATTATCATATCATTTAATTAAATGATAGTTTTTATTTAGATAACAATTATAATTTATGGGTTATTTATCAGAAGTTACACTTATTATTTTAATATTTACCTTAATAACAAATGAAGTTGTTATACACATTGTATTCCTCAGTATAAGTTATATTGTGAGTGCTACTTAATCATTAACCCCAATTAAACCTAGTATTTGAACCTCCTCCATTGGCAACTAAAAATTTCTAAATCTTGTAATTTTAAACTTACTCTCTCCATTGACTTATGTGTGGATTACCAGCACTATTCCATACGCACAATCCAGACATTGATCATGCATATACTAGCAGTATTTTTACTAAATGATTCTTGAGGAATTAACCTCCAATATACCCGTTATCTTGCCATAACTTTCTAAATAAAACACAATATACAACACCTTCTGCGTGGTGGAATTATCTCTATTTTCTCATGAGGAGCCTGGAATAACACCGAAGGTCTGTAGAGTTAACTGCTACATTAAAATAGTTTTGGTGGGTCCTTGCCTCTTACTTAGGCATAATAGGAACACACACCATCCTAGATAATCCTCTCCCTGGGATTTTAACCGAATGAAATACTAAAATACGATATAAATTACTGATCGTCCTAACTCCTGAGAAATGATCACTTGGGTTATAAACATACCCGAATGCTAGATTTATCTATTCCCCTCATGGAAAATAAAGCTTTTTGGGAGATCATTTTCCATCCCACAAAATAGATACATTACAATTATTACTTATGCGAATATTAATCATATACTGATGCTATATATCGGGGCAAGACAAGCAAATACACTAATTACACTAAATTTATGTTCCAGGGTATATTTAGATCAACGTCAAGAAATCAATGGATATCACAGAATAAAACATGGCAGAATTTTCACCTTTGCCAAAGAAACATTCAACAAGTAATTGGTAGTATAGTATCTTGAACTAAATTAAGTGAATGCGTTAATGAAGAATAATTTGGAATAAGTTCCTCAATTAACATAGTATAAATTGTTCTCAAACTTTAAATAATTAATATCCTGTATAGCATTTCTCTCTTTAATTATTTTTGATAATTTTAACTAGATATTTTACCTATTAAGTATCTAAATTTTTCTTCTTTTACGCATCTAACATATAAATTTATACCCCATAATGCATACTTAAGTAAACACGCTTTTTAAAAAAAAAATTTTCCATGTCAAATATAAATTTACTAATCTAGAATAATTACAGGAAAACATACCTTTATGATTACAAGGTCATTTAAATATTACTTGACTATCCACAGCCTTTAACCTGTAGATATAAAAAAATACACATAATTTCCACAAATTAGTAAGAAAAAATCATTACTAACAAGTGCTTATTATCTCACTAGAAAAATGTTTTCCATTGGGAATGCGTATCCAGATGAAGAACTTGATCCATTCAGAATTAATAGCTTTGTGTAAATTTAAAATAAGAAACAAGTTACTTTATTATTTCATTTCTATAAAAGTTGCCTCCTATTCTTGGTGCACTTAATAAATTAAGCAAAAGAAAAACATAGCAGCATTGATGTTAATTCTTCCTTGAATTAACTGATATAATTTTGGGATTCAAGAAAAATAATACATATTTTAACATGACGAATATTTACTTACAGACCATCACATATACAATTTTTTCTTTTACTTATTGCTTAAGTACGAATTGGCTTTTTAGCTATTGGTTTATGAAGAAAATAATGTGCAAATTTTCCAAAATACTATTATTATATGATTGCAGCTGACTCAGACGCGGATATAAAGCTTTAACTACTCTAGTTGATGAATATTATAACATATTATATTATGGTTATAATTAAGTTACTAATGTTTGTAGTTTTTATTCCTACTTCAGGAATTGTAATTTGTCTTTAATAAGGAATTCTTTTGTTAAATGCACAATAGCTACAAATTTTCCGATATTTGCCTTGAGAAAATTTATATTTTCTTTTTTAAAAATATACAGGTGCATATAAATATCATTTTGATCATTAATATTATTTTTAGATAATTTTCTTTGTATGAATAAAACATATTTTAATGTGGGAATTTACATTATTTTTAAACGACAATTTTTAGAAAGAGCTGCTAAAATGTTTGTCGTCAACTTTTTATTTTTATAATATTTTTCAATGATAATTCTTTATACCACAAAAAGATTATTAAATGAGTAAAGCAACAAATAATTGATTATTTCCGGGAAATTACCTATATTGCTTATTTTAAATATAATGACACTTGTATCATGATTGCTGTGGAAATACTCATTATTTTGAACTTTAGCATAAGATAGTATATTTTCATGTGAATAAAAGCTTTAAATAGGTAGATGGCAACAGAAAACAGAATATCTTATCAAATAGGATTAGCCACGCATGATATTATTAAAAATTTACTTGACTTATATTTATTTCTCGCAATAAAAAATAATAAAAAATTTGTTACCAAATTTCCAGTACTGCTTCCTCCTTGTAAAACTAATGTCAGACTAAACTTTCTTCAAATTTTTATGTCTTGTTTTAGCTTAATTTTTACAGAAAAATAATCATTTAATTATACATAAACAAAAGAAAAGAAAAAAACTTTATTACAGTCATATATTTTTCTGTATGATTTGGAACAAATACAAAGTAATTTGACAAATAATGAAAATAATAAACATCTTTAATTAACAATGCTTATTAGTGGTGTATATTTTCTGCATACATTATTATCTAAATCTGAATTTTAAAATTACCAGAAGTTATTGTGCTTTTTATGATAAGACATTCATCTAGCTTCTCCCTTACCCATCCAAAATCAATTACTGTTTATGATAGGTGCTTTATATCATATTAAATTGCTCTTATTTTTAATATTTAATTAAATTTATTCATGCTTATCTTCAAAATGACATCAAAATTACTAAATTTTTTAGTTATTTGCTTAAAACACGTGTTAAAGTGAGTAAAATAGTATATTTTATTAATCACTTAATATTATTATTATTTTACTTTTTTATTTTTCTAGAAGAGGAAGCATTGTTTTCCTGTGAACACGTTAAATAAACCAAGCAACAATAACACTAGGTTACAATATATATGTATATATATAATACACATTTTATGGGTTCACTCCCTGTTAAAAACTTTTAATATCCATATACTGAAGTTTCGACTTGGTCACATATATATATACAATTTTTAAAAAAATAAGTGGTTATAATGCATATAAACAAAACTCAATTTCTTAAATATGCTATTTAAACTAAGTTTTTCTTAAGAATATCTGTGTATAAATATTTTTTCTGAATTTATAAATTTAAAAGTTTGCATTAATATCTTTTCATATTTTATGTCTTTAAAAGTATTTATGGTTGACTAAATATCATAATTATTAATTTAAATTGCAATATACTGTACAAACACATCACTAATGTATTATTGTAATATATTAATTATTATCATATTTTAAAATTGTTTCATGTTAGTTTTATCATCTAAATTTTCTTCAATACCTATTAAATATAAACAGAACATGAAAATTGAATGTATTTTGAAATAAAACAATAATTAGATTTTTTTCTCTCTCTCTTCTGTAGTAGTATTATTGATGTTAAAATTATTGTACTTTGATATTAAAATTAAAATCACCACGATTTTTCTTAAGAGTGAAAAAAGGATACAAAGTTATAATTTTTATAATAATAGCTAACCATAATTTAAAATTAAAATTCACATGAATAATTTTGTTTCTCTCTTAGAATGAGTAGAAAGAACATTTAAAAGATAAATGTACTCACGTATAAAAAAACAACAACAACTCAATCTATTATTATTCAGGAAAAAAAATGTTAAAACTCTATTACAAATAAAAAATCATGATTTTCATTTTAATAGATAATATAATTCAATTTTAACGAAACAAACCGTGTTTACACGTTACGGTGACATTAAGTAATTTAATGATATTATGTATTCTATGAAAATTTATATATATATATAAATGTGTGTTAAAAAATCTTTTAAGAATATTTATAATGAATAACTTCATGAATGCACTTACATCTAAGGCTGTTAATAAGAAATTAATTTTTTTTTTTTTTTTTTTAGTATTGAATATAAAACAGAATAGATATCATTTACATTCATTGTAAATTGATTTAAAAAGCATATAATAAAAATATTTTAATGACATTTAAATTGGTATTTGTTTTATTAATGCCATTAAAAATGATAGTTTATTCATCAGTTCATTGCAAAACAATGTTTTTAAACTTTTTATTTATGACTTATACATTTTTAACAAAATCTCATCATTACAACTTTGTTATTTTTTCATTGTGGGTTTCATAGGAATCGTGTGATCATATCGATAAAGTTATAATATTCTTTTGTAGAAGCTTATTGACTCATCTGTACAGATATGGTGTAGATTTGTTGGTTGTTACCATTTATTTACCTTTTTTGCATTTTTTTTTTTTTTTTTGTTATATGCATGTTTACTAGATCCAGCTACAATGATTTATTTTTTATTTTCTAAAAATTAGATTTTCTATATTTGTTTTATGTATTTCAATAATATAAAATGCTAATTCAAGTTTATAATAAGATCCTAAATTTGAAATTCTGGAATAATGTCTCAAGCAATAGCAAGTACTGAAAAACAACATCCAATGATGAACTACTGCTATTATTTAATTGTAGTCCTCTTCTCCCTAGTAGCCTCCAACCTCTAACTTTTCAGAGAACTAATATAGATAGATATTAAAATATTTTGTTTTAAATTTATCATTTACTCATTTCAATTCATTTTTTATTATCTTCTTTTTCTTTGAACTTGTTCACATTAAATAACCCTAATTTACTTATTGTAGATTACATATTTTGCAATATTGAGAAACATTTAGATTAATGGAAATATTTGAAAATAAAAAAAAATTCATTCATAACAAAATAAAAAAATAGATTATATTTAAGATTAGCACATATAATTCCTATTTGTTTGTAAAGTTTAGCATCTGTTAAATCCATGGAAAATCATTAATTTAATATACATAACCTATTGCAATAGAGGGCTTGAACTTTGCAAGATTTTAGGAATGAATTATATTTCAAAGCACCCACATATGTAACTTAACTTGTTTGATCATCACTTTACAATAATTTGAGTATTAAGCCCAAAATGAGCTTTATCCTTTGGGGTTTAATGTGACTCAGACAAGTGTTATTGTTTTACTAGATTATGCAGTTTAATTTTCACTATAATATTTGAATTGACTATTGCCTTGTATAGACCATCATATGTGAAATAGTTATCTAGATTATCCATAAAAATCTCAATAGTTATGATATATTAGATAAAATAAGTTTGGGTTTGTACTAGTATTTTTAATCTAATGAATATCCTGGCACCTAACTGGACAATTCTAGATGCAGAAACTGGCCTGGGGTTGAGGATATTCTCAAAGTCATGTTCAGAGCTTGCTTTGAGAGCTCTATATAGCAACACTAGTAAATATGAGCTTTATTAAAATTAGGTATATGCAACACCTAACTTGATTTTTTATCATAAAAATCTTTATTTCAGTGCTTATAACTGTAAATTAATGAAAACACTTAATATGATTATAAATTGTAATGATTGGCTGGCACAGTTCTTAAGATTGATTATGAGATCAATGAAAAAAAGAGGAAGGAGCAGATTAAAAATATCATACATTTTTCTTTTACTATTTATAAAGTTCTAAGTTACTTATGACAGAATAATATGGTTACCATTATTTAGAGGGATGAACCATTTTATTAAATTATATTGATTTTAAATTCTAACTCTATATATCTATATATGTGCATCTCCTGTAATACCCTGCTTGTATCAAGTCAGCCAAGCAATGTTGAATGTTCTCAGTTCTATCAGGTTCACATTGACATAAATAATTGTGGTATAAAATGTCTTTAGCCATGCAAATTTATGAGAAATATGTATTTTGGATCTAATGTGTCTATGTATCCTCCTAATATGGGGTGGGGTTGTAACTTTGTATATTGGAGTGCATTATGTGTTCACATTAATTATGAATCCAGAAATTCAACTATTTTTGTTGAGTCCAACTGTCCAATTCAAGCTTGAATTTGTGCTAAAATCTCTGAACATGTGATTAATTATAGTTTGAGATGCATGTAGAAAGACATAATCCACATAACATATATATATATATATATATATGTTATGTATATATATGATAGATATATATATATATCTATATATATATATTCTATCAGATCTAACTAATGAATATGAAACTTGAGCAGTCAATAAAAGAATAAACAAAAAAATGTAAAAGCAAGAAAGAGGATCAAAATATTTATCATTGATATTTATGAAAGATTTAAAAAGCCGAATGGAACTGTGGTGGCATGTTTTTATAAGACACATGAGAAATAAAATTTTAAAGATTGCATTTAAAAACAGCTACTGGTAAATAATCTAATATTAAATTAAACATTATGAGATATTCAGTCTATACAGAGAATAGTTAATAAAAATGATCCTAAACTTTAAAAAAAACATTAACAAATATTAAATAATATACATTATAGCAATATAAATTGAGTACTATATATATATATATATATATATATATATATATATATATATATGATTTGGAACTCAGACTTTCAGAAGCTCCCTACAATTGTCCACTCCAACATATATAACTGATACACATGAACACATGCATGAAAAGATAAATGCTTTCCAATGCACACACATATTTCATACTAACCAGTAATTCTCAGTTGCTCCAGATCATCATCTCACATAAACAAATATAATCAGTGCTCCATTTATAGTAAGATGCCAATCTACAAACTTCAATGGACAGACTTCAATCTTCCCCAACCCGATGACAGAACAATTAAAATTCTTGCTGATGCCAATATTATTGTCACAATTGACTTAAGTTACTCTCTGACCCCTATGTAGAGGACCTTTAACATGTCTAAATACACAGAAAAGACAAATGGCAGGATACAGGTTGAATATGTTATTAAAATAACAGCACATTGCTCTATACTAAAACTTATTGTAATTGTAAGAGATTTGAACTCACACAAGCCTTTTATAGTTATCTATTCTATCCTAAACAAATGATACACATGCCTTACATAAATGAGAAACACTGCATCTAATATACATATTTCATGCCAAATAAGTGCCTAACAGTTGGTCCAGATCATCATTCTGCAACACCTCCCCCACCTTACACACACACACACACACACATATATATATATATATATATATATATATTGTAATGGAATCGCATATGAGGCAGCTCACTTATTGGGCAAGCCAAATGTAATGGAAACTATATGGTAGTTTACTATTGGATTAGCCAAATATAATGGAACGCTCTATTAGGTATTCTATTAAAATTAAAGAATGAAGAAAAACAAAATTATTCCAGCTATATTTAAATAAATTGTTTAAAATGCTCCTTTCTAGCTGAAGCCATATGATAAAACAAATCTAAAACAGTAAAGTAATGAGACCATTCTTATAATTTATTTTTAAAGATGATGTGAATAACTAATCAAATATATATATTAGAAACAAAAGGGACTTTTACTAACCAAATATATACACTCTAAATTATGTATATTATGTACTTCTAAATATGTGAATGAATACGTATGTGTAAAATGACCTATAAACCAAATAATAAATGAAATATGAAATTATCTTTTATTAAATACTAAATTCAATTAATTTAATAATAAAATTACATTAAAAGAAAAATAAGAATAATATAGTATCGCTTTAAATAATTACAAAGGCATCATTATAAAAACAAATAGTACATCCTTTATTTTATGTTATAGTTCAACTTTAAAATAATATTGATGTTTTAAATATAACACAAAGAATAACTATATGTATATACTTGTAATAAGTATATATAGATTAAATATATAAAGACATATTTTTGCTCATCCATTATAATATACAGACATATAAGTCAAATCTATACATAACTTCAACCTAGTAAATTACATTTTAAGATTTAAATTATTTAAGATAATTATCTGAATATCTGTTATATCGCTTATTATTATTTTTTATAAAACAAGATGTTTAAATTGATTATTTATATAACGTTATACTTTAAGTAATGAAAAATAAACAAACAAACTAAAAATATCTACCTCAAAATATATTTATACATATAAAAATTTTTTACTACCTTTTAAAAGTTCCAGTTAGTTTTCCTTTTAAAGTTATTAATTCTATCTATGAGTTATTTCTTTATCCGTTTACTATTATTATTAGAATGCATTCGTCAAGGTGAAGAAACTATTATGTTAAAGAAAATTGTTAGATCTTTAGACACATGGCTATTTTATCCTTTCTTCAAAAATTTCCTTCATTGAAAAATAAATAAACAAATTGAAATATTAAATCCAGCATGTCAATTCCTATTACTTCCAGATTATGATTAAAATTAATCTATTATACATTTAAGATAGCTATATCAAATTTCAGCTCCAGACACTGCATTTAAATTCTATACATTGAATTTTTAGCTGTTCCACTGAAAATTGCCTTTGAATAAATGAATACACTGATTTGCGCTCCCACAAGGGAGAGAGTATTTTTTCTTAGTGTCATATTTATGTATTTACCATAAGATAGCAGCTATTTCAGTATTTTGAATAATAGTAAATTTTATAGAACCAGTGATGCCAACAAAATCTTTATTTTTTCTAGTTGTTTGTTCTATATCTATTTCACCAATAATCTATCAAAATAATTTGCCTCCTTTATTGTTGTTGCTATCGTTCCATGCGTACCTACAGATGCTATTTTAAAACTCATAAGTTATATATGTTCTCTTTATAAACAATTAACATAAAATAAAAATAAATATCAAGTATATATATATATATAAAATATTAAATTGAAATTTGATATATCTTTAAAAATATACATAAATAATTATTTATTGCATTTAATAATCATTATAAATAAAATAATTTTTTTATAATCAATAATTTATATGTCCTTATTTATTTCACACTAAATGTTTATTATGATGTACTATCAATATATATAAATAAACAATAACTTTAAATAATAACTATATTTAATAAACATAAAGAAAATTTAAAATATTTCATATGTAAACATCACTTAAAGAGATTTTTTGCACAAAATGACAATTTAAAAAAATATAATATCGACTTATCGTATATTTACAATATATATATATATATAATTAGTACTCAATTTATATTAAGATGAAAAATTTTCAAACTTTTGTAGACAAACTTCAATCTACTCCAACTTTTTTTCTCCATCCGTATTATTAATAATATGATGAGAGAATGTTCAAAACGATTGAATACATGTACTGAATATCATTTACTTTTTTTTTGCATGTATGTGATCATATGTTGTGTTAGCTAAAGTGATAATTCGTAGATGACTTAAAAGCCAGTCTAATTCCACTCTTAATACAATAAATTGGTGATAGACAATATATATATATATATATATATATATATATATATATATACACACTAAATAATACATAACACTGAAAAGATATCAAAAGCATAAATTTTATGTCGCTGTCATAAATTTTATTTTCAATTTATAAGACTAATTATTATATGTATTATTTTTTTTTAATTATTAGTAAATATATAAAAAAAAATAAAGAAAAAAAATATGAGAAGCATTTTAAATTGTATTAAATTTGGAAAAAAAAAGATTGTTTTCAGTAATTCATAAATGCAATAAATGGCGTGACAAAAAGATCTGCTTTTATACAGGCACATATATTAACAACATATGATTACATTAATTATTTAATTATTGTTTAAATAAATGGGTTTTTAATTTAAAAATTAATACCATCCATTTGGAGATTAGAAAAACTAAATGACAATATTGGATTTAAGTGTTAAAAACTCATGGTTCCATTTCAGCTGACAAAAACAAACTATTTTAGAGTGTAATTGAATGAAACAGATGTATTTAGATTGTTTGGAGT
>JAQFVV010017791.1:0-11497 GCA_028023455.1 Epiperipatus broadwayi
TTTTGTCATAGTTTTTTTTAAATTGATTTGCTAAAAAATTTCAATCAGAATAATATTATTGGAGCTATAAATTATGCGATATCACATTACATGACTTCAGTTATAATCTTCAACTGAAACTAAATGTAAGCATAGTACTAAATTATCTATCCCCCTTCTAAACATGAATTTATGTACTATAATTACATTTTTCTTAAGTGATTTAAATAATATCACTATTCAGTTGGCTGATATTTTTGTGAACATTTTTTCTTTTAAAAAGCTTTATTCATATATTTTTTGTAAAATACCATATTTTTAAGTAGAACCCAGAAATGTTCTTTTTCAATTTGTTACTTTAGCGGTTTTTTTTTTTTGCTTTGCAGATTACTTCTTTGAGTAAAATTATGATTTATTAATGATGGAATCACTCCCTTCCTACATGTAAATACATTTTATAATAAAAATTTATGGATTATTTAAGTATAAAAGAGTGGAATTGCTTCCTTTGCATAAAATGTTCATAATATAAATGACAGTTTAGTTAGGTGTAGTTATTTATTTATTAAAAAAAATTTTAATTTTTTTTTTTTATTTTAATTTTCCTTTTATATACTTACTGAAGCTATAAATCCTCGAGAATTTATAAGTGTAAAATAAGATGGTAGGGACCTCTTCATAGATTTTAACTATGTGCCCACATTATGGGCTAAATGAATTTGACAGAAGTATGTGATTCAAACATAAGTTTTTTTAATTAGTTTGTGAGTTTGACATGTGACAGCCATATGGACAAGCTTATGCATACCATTCACATGAATTTTACCTAATAGAGATTTTATAAATTCAACACATTACCATTTTTTCTTGATTTTATAGAATAATTGATCTGATAGACTATCAGTTATATGACGTTAAACAAACTATTAAGTATTTATTTACCTTATGCTTTCCAACTTTTTAGACTTAAGTGATTTCATATGTATCTTTTTATATGTGTGTGTGTAATCTGATAAATGAGTGAATATTTATAGATACAGTAAAATTAGATGTATGTAAAATGTAACTTGCTTCCATATAAATCAAGAGTGCCAATGTATCATAAAATGTGTGGGTTTGAAGGCCTTTTTATTTAGAAAATGTGATAGTCTTTGTAAATATTTCATGTCGGCTAAAGCTAAAAAATATTGAAATGTATTCAGATAGATTTCATTAAATGTTGGATACAATTCCAGTCATATATATATATAAATGTCTATTAAAAATTTCAATATGAGAATATAAGAATAAAAATATTAATAATAGCATTGGGAGTTCTATCAGCTAATAAAGGAAAAAAATACTGTTTATCAATACCATATATTTAGAGCTATGATCAAGTAAATCTTATAAGGAAAATTTATAAAGGTATATGTGACATTGCATTTTATCCACCTCTGAATTAAACAAATTAATAAATAACTCTAAAGGTAAAACCTCATTTGTAAATAAAAATTGCATCATTTTATAAATGGATATATAGAATATGATGGTAATGGGATATATAGGGGAGTCGAGAATTTACATTGGAAAAAAGAATTAAAGAGCACTTGCTACTTTAAAAGGTTTCAGAAAATGAAACAAATTACAAAGTTAAATAATAATGATTTAGCATCCCTTTTTTACGACCATAATAGGTCATATCTTTATGGGTTTTAACTTCTGGAATTATAATAATATGAAAATATACCACAAATTTAAAAAAGTAACAACTAAAGGAAAATAAAGGAAGCTATTGCTAATATATAAGCAAGACTTAATTCTTACAGACAGGCATGTAAACATTAAGATCATGGAATTGTGGGAAGGATAGCCTTTCCAAAGTGTTAGTTGATTCTAAGAGAATACGAGGATGGTAGAGGGCAAAAAATTTTTAAAGAATTATACCTTACAGTATATCTAATTGCTATATTACTATAAATATTCAATTATCAAGATTATGTATATTATCTAAGATTTGAAGAAATACAGACATGGAATTAAATATCATTACTTATATATATATATATATAAGCTAAACAGTTCTTAGATATCATATAAAATATTATATGCTGAGTTATTCCAGGGTATATGCTTAATAAATGCTCTCTTTAATGGTTGACAATGCAGATTCTTATGAAATTTTTAATAATTTCGAGTCATTCACTGGAGAAAACCAGAATTAAGTATACACGTTCTATTTTATAAAAGAGTTATCATGGTGTATTGATTAGTATATCCACTTGCAATGCCATGAATTGAAGATTTCTAATCTAAAGGCCAGATCATTATGAGAAAATATTTTCAAATCACAAATATATTTTTAGATTACATATGTATAACAAATTTATATATAGAAATATAATATTTTACAGATACTTGAAAAGAATGCTTGGTATAAATTAATATTTAATGGTACAGAAAAAAACAAATATTGATATGAAGAAATGTTTAAAATTTCTTAATTACATAAAGCAGGAAAGATGAATTTTTATTATTATTTTATCTCAATAAATCTACTATTTAAAATTTTCTAATACAACTATCTGAAAAGATTTTGAAAGCCATTACGGATACTCTAAAATTATGATACTAATCTATAAACATTAGACATATATGATATTTGACTATTGTTACTACTCACATGCAGTTAAATAATAGTCTGAACTATCATTTGATAATTAAATGTTGATAAATGCTGATATTACCGAAGCATGCATTAATGATATTAAGTAAATATGTTTTTTAACTTAAGCATTCCTGTGCATCTATGGCTCACTATACCAATATAGAATTGATAATCTATTCATTTATGGCAGTTTTTGTATTATTGTTTGGACTGATTGTGTTACTCTCGTAGAAAATTTATATATGTTTTCTTCAGCTTGTATTAGATAAGCACATGAAAATCTTTCACTATCATATTTATTATCAAAAGTAAGGAGTTTCTTCGGCTATTAATACATCACTTTGGAAATATTACATTTGCAATTTCATTAATATCAGTTTAATTTGTCATTTTTAGAAAATTAAACAATTTGCACTTGAAGATGGATAATATTTTCACTGAATATATTCTAAATATCCAAGAAGTGCTTCTGTTTCAGTCATGCTTCATCTCTTGTGAACATTTTGCGAGTGAGGATAGTTCTTTTTGCTAACTATTTCTTTTGATCATATCAATCCTGTAAGGTGGTAGAAATTTTAAACCATTTCTTCATTGAAAATTTAGCATAGTTGTTTTTACTTTTTTCTAGTGTAAAAAACAGTTTATAATTAGTGGATTCATTTATGCCTGTTTGTATGTGTAATTTTAATTTGTTCTTTTATTTCTTTTATATTTGTTGTTTTTCTCATTTCTACAGATTTTGATTTTATGATAGATTCTAATCTATTGTATGAAAGAGTGAAGTATTCTTTATTTGTGATTGATTAGGATTCCAGTACCACTGAATTTTCTTCTTCACTTTAAAATCAGATTTTATTATATTTTTTTAGCACATTCATGGCTTTTTTTATTTACTTAATTTCTGTTTTGTTTTTTTGTTTGTGGAGTCCATGACAGTTAATGTAACTAAATTTTCACCCACTTCTAATTTCTAATCTAGTTGAAATTTTGCACATATATAATGACAATACATTTTTCCTCAGAGTTAGCAAACAACTTTTAGTAAAAAAAAAAAGAAACAATAAAAAATTTAAATTTGTAATTTTATATGGGATTTAGTACTGTTTATGTTACTGCTATCTAGCGAGTATTCAGTTGTATTTGTTGTATTTTATTTCCTGATGTTCTGGATCTATATAAAACTCAAAGAATAGAATATATATATATAAATATTAATAAGTAAAAAAAGTGTTATTAAAATCATATTAATTTTTTATCAGCTTTCACAAGTATAAGTGTGTGGAATTATATTTAGAAATTCTATCCATTTAGTTTCTATTCTCAGATTACTTACAACTGAATACTATTTTCCAATTGATGTCAAGAAATGAATTAGTTACAAGTGTTTGCTGATAAATAGATTGACATTGATACAATTTCTGAACATGACAATACCATGCTTTTATTTGTGAAAGCCTATATGAAAATTTGTTTTTGACTGCTAGGATATTTTTTACTTTTTATTACATTCATAGGAGTAAAAACATTTTATTTTTGCTGTATCTTTTTTATTTACTCATTTTTTTAAATTTTTTTTTGGGTTGCATTTTTTAATTAAAAAGAATATATTCTCCATTTTATGTTTACATTTCTTAACAATTTATTAAAAACATAAATTCAAAAAATGAAATTAATTGTTAAAAAATATCAACTTTGCAAACAACAAAAAGAAGTAATAAGCAGATATAGATAAGCAAAACAAAACATTTTATTTTACTCTTCAGTCTAAAAAAAATATATTTAATAACAAAAACTTATCCATTTTATCTATATATTTAAAAGATTTTTAAAATATATATATATAATATAAATTAAAATATTGAAAATAATTTTTGAAATATCAAAAATCAACTTATAATTACAAGCAACTACAACAACAAATCAAAAATAATTAGTTTTTTGACAGCAATTTTTATTTGATAATGAGATATTTTCTATTGATGTCAGTAAATTTTCTGGTAAAAAATATATTCAAGTAAAAACTAAAGCTAAATATAAACATCAAATATACCTAAATAAGAAAATCAGATGTAAACATGTTTTCTGTTTTCATAATGTAAATAAAAGGATTTTCAGCAACTGCAGTATTTTATTTTCTTCTATGAAAAATAGTAGTTTAATATTTTGTCCATTTCTTGTACTGTAGCTACTGGTATTTAGAATTAAAATCTTAATCTAAGAAACAGATGTTTCCTTCCATTTTTCTTAGTGATGATTTTTTCTAAACATTCAACATATGATTTTAATATTCAATACTAGAATTTAATAAATTTGATTTGATTTGTTAGAAATATAAGTTTATAAGATGAAAATTATTTTTAAAAAATTATATTTGAATTTTGAAAATATATTAAAAAAATCAAGTGAAAAACATAATGAGAACAATCATTTTTTCTCACTGAATGATTATCATAATGCTATTTTAATAATATGTAAATTAATGGAATCTTTCTTAAATGAATTTCATTTGTAAAATGTGAATAAGTGTTTGTTAAATCATCATAAAGCTATGAAATTCTCTTCTAAAATTTAAATTCATATTTATAATTATTTAAATATCACAAAAATTCTGTGCTACTATGTTTAGTAGACTGTTTCATTGTCACTTGAAATTTCTTAGGTTGTATTTTTAAGAATAAAACATATTCCAAAAAAAAAAATGATGTGGAATCATAAAAATATTTTTTAAATAATTGCTATAAAAATATTTTGTAAAAATAATTCTAAAATTTTTAATTTGGTATAAAAAAAGGGTGTTTTTTGCTGATTCATTAACAACAATAAAAGAATACTTTACAAGTAGTCTTCAACTGTTTTATTAAACAATCTGCTGCTCACTCCATGAGAGTGGATCTTTGGTTTCTTCAATAAAATTTTCCTTTGATGAATAGTGACCTCTTTATATTTTTTTAAATTAGTAAATAAATATTATTTTAATTTCATTTCCTACCTCTTAAGCTTATTCAAAAAAAGTGATGTAGAATCATGTAAAATATTTTTCTGTATAATTACCCCACAATAATTATAAATATTTAAGCAAATTACAAGCATTGGTGGCCAAATGAATTTCTGCATTTCGCCTTTTCAGCCAGTTGTCCTGAGTTTACTTCTGGGTCAATGTACTTTGACTTATGGGAAAAAGCTACAAAAAAGGGACAATTTCAGCATTTGCCGACTTTGCTATCAAAACAATAAAAAAATGGTTTTTCCAAGTGGTCTTCAACTATTTTTTAATATAATGTGCTCATCAGCACTTAGGAGTGGATCTTCAATTTGTTTAATCAAATTTACCTCCTGTCAAATACTTGCCTTTTAACTATATTTTTAGGTTCTAAATCAGTATTATTTTAATTTTGTTTTCTATCCTCAAATCAATATTGAGCTGGAATAATAGCATTAAAGCTAACTGCAAGAAAGAGAAGAAAAATCTACCAAGACCATCAGTATTCTCTCCAAATGAAGGATTTTAATAGTCAAAATCTCTAAAAATATTTTTTAAATTCAATTTTTTTTTTAGCAAATTAGTCAGAATTGACCATACTTTGCATTTTGATTCCCAATAAAAATCTTTCACCTATAACACACAGTTGCTTTTGCATCAAATCATCTTAAGTTAAACAAATATGATAAGATTTTGGGTAATGTAACTGGATATATGAATAAATTAGACTTTTCAGGCAATTTATTTTTATTTAAAGTTAACATATTGTGTCTTTTTATTTTTCAAATTTTTCTTTATCCTAATTTTGTAGTGAATAAAGTCTTCTTTTTACTTTCACTTTTTAATTTTTACATAGATCCAATTGGTTTATAAAATAAAATATTAATTTTTCAAATAAAATTAGAAGACTAATAAATAAAAATGCCCGGTAATAAATAGTTAAATACAAAAGCTTACATTTTAGAGGTAGGTTATAAAAATATTTTTCAATGAGTAAATAATGATTCTTTCAAAAAGTAATATTTTTTCATAGAGCTTTTAGTAAAGATAAATTAAATAATGAAAACTGATTTGAAATTTAAACTTGAATTTATTATTATGAAAAAAAAAAAAACAACTCCATGGAATGGTTTCACAAGGAGATATTTAGATTTGTTTTCTCTGTAGTATCAATTCAATTTTACTTGATTAATTTATTATTGAAAATTAATTACAATGCAGTAAAATTTAAAAATAAATCACATATTTATTTAGAATTGAAGATTTAATAATTTTATAAAATAATAATAATACCAACAATAGTAAATTCTATATTTTTGTTTTTTATGATGTAAACAAAATGAAAAAAAAAATCTAAGTTCATTTGCATTCTTTCATTTCTGCACAATATGAATGCATTCATTTTTTTAAAATTTATAATTGGCTCCAAACCGTTTTTATTGATTGGGCTTTTTTTACTCCCAATAGCTCCTATCATCTAGATATCTGATTAGAAATAATAATTGATAAAAAAAAAAAAAAAACATTTTTAATTAAAATATCTACCATTTTAATGTTCAAAACAGATTTCTGCCATTAAGAGCAGACATTGATGGTTTTTAAGGAACATTTAAATGTCTCACATAAAAAATAATCATATGCATTGTTAATATTCTTCTAATCAATGTGTAATTATTTTTTTTAGTTTTTTTTCTTCAGTTTAATTTTTAATGTAAAAAAAAAACACTTCTCCATTTAATATTTTTATTTTTGACAAATTACATCAAAAACATAACTTCAAAAAATGAACGTAATCTTAAAAATATTATATCAACTAAAAATAGGGAAAAGAGTAATAACAATACATAAATAATCAGATCAATGAAAAAAAACCTCCAGGGAATTTGTATGAATAAGATGGAGATATATTTTATTAGAGCATAAGTTCAAGTAATGAAAATATTCTTTGAAATATTAAAATTCAATTTATAATCACAAATAATAATGTTTTTAGCAGAAGGTATTTCATATGTGACTGCAGACATTTAATACTTGACATTAATAAATTTTTAGTTGATTCAATGTTTTTCATTAAAAAAAACCAATACTGTATATTCAAATAAAAGTTGAATATGCACATTATTTACTAAGAAACAGATATTTAGTTTAGTTTTACAAAAAAAAGCAATTTATTAAATTAGGCGAAAACTAATATTTTTTATGACTTCAACAAAAAGCGAAGTTTTGCATACATATAAATAAGTTTTATATTAAGAGAGCAATTTGATTTCTACCAATAGATGTTGTGATATGTATGAAGTTTAATTGGATTTCAAGTAAATCAAAATACATTTCAGTTTAAGCTTTTTCCATGAAGTGAACACAATAGATAAGTATAATTGAATCATCTTCAATATGACTGCACCGACAATGAAATAGTTTGAAACTTTGAGAGGGTTTTTTTAAATTGGAAAGCTGATTTTTGGACTTTCTGTGATTATTTTTAGTTTTTGAACTTTTAATGAAATTTTTTTAGAACAAAAACTCAGAAGAAAAATAAGGTTTTTTTTTTTTTTTTTGGTGTTATTATTAATTTCATTTTCTTAAAATTAAGATTGAAATAATTTTTTTTATATTGATTGTATTATTTGTTATTTTTAAGATTAACTTTGTTGTTTGAATTTATGGTTTCAACAAAATTTTACTAAAACATAAAGATTTTATGAGGATTTTTTTTTTTTCATTAAAAACTACAATTGAAAAAAAAATAGTAAAAAAAAATTAACAAAAAGGCCTATGAGTGTGTTCTGAAACAACAAACTTATAGGATTAAATAGTTCAGGAGTCTAGATATTATTTTTGCAAAATAATTTATTGATAAAAGTCTTTTTATTAAAAAAAAATATTTATGAAACATTATCAATAATATTTAACAAAACATATGTACTATAAACTTAAAAAAAAAATTTCTGGTATGAATTAGAAAAAAAAAAAAAAATTTCATTATGGCAAACATACGGTAAAATGGACAGAAAGAGGGGAGATATATATCAAAGATAGGAAAAAATAAGTGAAAGATAAATCATTTAATAACAGAACAAAAAAAAAATAATATTAACACTGCTGATAATAATTGTTTGGAGACAATTTCATATTTTATAATTTAAAAAAAATGAAATAGATGTTTATATTTATATCATGAATAACAGTTTAACAGGAATATTAAGTTTAAAAACATACAATTTTATGATACACTTGACACATATATAACACAAATGGGCCATATAGGAATGGTATGCCCATTAACAGTTAGTAAAATTTCCAGAATTTTATGTTATCCTACAAATTTTTAAATGTAAGTATTTTTAGTATCATGAAATGTAGATATATTGTTTGAATATTTAGATTAACAAAAATCATTTATGATTCATTATACACATAATATTTATTGCTCTTCTTAATAAGTCTATAAATTATATATCAATGAACCCTACTGATTTACAATTTACCAATTCTTGATCTGTTTTTATGTATTTCAATTTTGAATATAAAATTTGTATCTTATTTTGATGTTTTGAAAACTTTATAACATGCCACATATTATTTTAAAACTCTATAAATCATCATCGAAGATTCTATCTTCATTGGATTAATGTTCTGCCCTTTAATTTTCTCAAACACCCTATTCTAAATGGCTTTGAATACTTAATTTAATAATGAAGTAATAGAATCTACAACAATGGTATTAGTGAGATGGAAATTAACATTTTTCAGATTATTTTTTTAAGATTTCTGGCAACCGTAATTTTCAGGTAATCCAGTGCTTCTACTCTACTTTTTTAATGTCATCTGATAAACTTCATCCTATTGATTATTACTATTTTGAAGTCTCTTATTCATCCAGTATAAGTAACAACTATAAAAGAATATGAAATGTTGATAACACATCTCATTATATTTTTGCGCCTATAATACAAAAAAAAAAAATGCTAGCCTGTATTATAAAAGGAATATTACTGACACACTAGTATTCAATTTTAATAATAAGTTTTTTTAAGAGATTTGTGTAACTGTAACTTTTTGAGTATATGGTAACGTCTACTTTATGGTTCTCAAGTATATTAGTTTTGAAAAGTTTAAAAAAATTTACAAAAATAAGATTTTACAGCTAATAGAGAATATGTCATACTTTTAGATGATAAAATTAATGATATGTTAGATTTTGATAAAGCTGTTACAGCTGGATATAAACTGTTACAGTTGGTAGTTATAAAAGAAAATTATTTTAATAATTCATTTACAAAAATATGTAGCATCTAATTATAGTGGTATACCTTAGAAATGAATATTACTTTTCATTGTAGGTACCAGAAATAAATATGGGAATAGATTGAGAAGTGTATGATTCCATTGATTTCCAATAAATTATCACGTTATATTGAGCATTGAAAATTGTCTTTGTGTAAAAAAGTAAATGAAAAAATATTTTTTTTGTCTCTAAAAGTTCAATAGTGATGTGTTACTTTGGGTTTTTTTTATTTTGTGGTTATTTTATGCATAATTATTAATATTGATTTATATTTAGTTTATTTTGTATTCTATTCTTTGTTTTAATATATATTGTGTTGTTTGTTAGTATTGTAAGATTATGCCAATTGCTTTATATAAAATCTGTATGATATTTGTAAAACCTCTGAAACGCAATTGTTTTGCTTATTAGATTTCTTTCTTTGATGTAATCAAAATAAAATAAATACATCATTAAAATAAAAAAATAAAACAGAAATAATATATAAATAACATCTACATAATGTTTTTCTAACGATTTGTTATGGTGATATTTTAGTTGTATTTGTGTATTGGACTATTTCCATCATCAAATATTAAGTATTGAATGTCTTTAGAAAATTAAACCTTATTTACATTTTTTAATTACGGTCAACTGTTAGTAATAGGACACTAGATCCTTAGAATGAGCAAATGATGACTCGGAAAACTGGATGATGATGAATGCTGAATGGATGGATTATAAGAAACGACTTCTTTCAGCTAAAGTGTTATATTTTTTACATAGATTTAAGTTGCTTTATCTTACCTATACACGTACTTTAAATCCATATCTGCATAACGCATGTATATGACAGTTTATACGTCCATATATCGTACACTAAGCTTATTTTTAAACTACTATATATATATTAGATTACGTTGTTTGTTAATATACAATATTAACAATTTTTATCCCAGGAGCTAGGTAAATTTTTTCCCTTAGAAAACCATTATAATTCTTTAGTTTTAGTACGATCTTATTGCTTTACAATGATTTTTGAGGACCCATTTGTTCTCGCTAAGCAGGATAAAGGCATATTAATAATTTAAAATAAAAATGTTCTTAAAGTATATAAAAAATACCCTTGTTATCTACATATAATCAAATTTGGATTTTAGAATAATTACATCTATTATTTCTACTGTCGTTCATCTATTTATTATTGTTTTTAATTCACTTTTCATATGTATATTTAAATTAATCCTATTTTAAATAATTGTGGGAATAAAATTATAACAATTATGAAGTTATAAATAACGATTTTCAAACAAAAAAAAACAAAAAACAATTAGTCCAGGCGTTAAATATGTATTCATTTTTGGAAAGTTTCGTTTTAATTATATTTTAAAAAAAAAAAAAAATCAGTTGTGAATTGCCTTTAATAACGTTTTACTTTTTTTATTGTTTATTTTTACATTTAAATTGAAAGAGTTTTTAGATATGTATTTGACTAGAGGTGAAACTGAGCAATTGTTGAAAAAAAAACCGGCAGATCTCTTATTATATCAAGGAAATAAGACGCCTTTCAACCAAACTGAAAAACATTCCGAAAATTCTTAGTCTTTTTGCTTTTTTAACCGAT
>JAQFVV010017792.1:5000-11457 GCA_028023455.1 Epiperipatus broadwayi
ATGACATTCATTCCATGACATTCATTACATGACATCCATTGCATGACATCCATTCCATGACATCCATTCCATGACATCCATTCCATGACATGCATTACATGACATCCATTGCATGTCATCCACTCCATGATATCCATTATATAACATCCATTCCATGACATCCATTGCATGAAATTCATTCCATGACATCAATTCCATGACATCCATTCCATGAGATCCATTACATGACATCCATTGCATGACATCCATTCCATGACATCCATTACAATACATCCATTTGATGACATCCATAACATGACATTCATTGCATGACATCCATTGCATGTCATCCATTCCATGACATCCATTGCATGACATCCATTCCATGACATCCATTCCGAGACATCCATTGTATGACATCCATTTCATGAAATCAATTCCATAACATCAATTGCATCACATCCATTCCATGACATCCATTGCATGACATCAATTCCATGACATGTATTGCATGACATCCATTGCATGACATCCATCCCATGACATCCATACATGACATCCATTACATGATATCCATACCATGACATCCATTCAATGACATCCATTGCATGAAATCCATTCCATGACATCCATTTTATGACATTCATTGCATGTCATCCATTCCATGACATCCATTCCATGACATCCATTGCATGACATCCATTCCATGACATCTATTCCATGACATCCATTGTATAACATCCATTTTATGACATCCATTCCATAACATCAATTGCACCACTTCCATTCCATGACATCCATTCCATGAGATCCATACCATGACATCCATTGCATGACATCTATTGCCTCACATCCATTGCATCATATCCATTACATAACATCCATTCAATGACATCCATTCCATGACATCCATTCTATGACATCCATTACATGACATCCATTCCATGACATCCATTACATGACATCCATAGCATGACATCCATTCAATGACATCCATTGCATGAAATCAATTCCATGACATCCATTCCATGACATCCATTGCATGTCATCAATTCCATGACATCCATTGCATGACATCCATTCCATGACTTCAATTTCATGACATCCATTGTATGACATCTATTGCCTGACATCCATTGCATGACATCCATTCCATGACATCAATTCCATGACATCCATTGTATGACATCTATTGCCTAACCCTAACCCTAACCCTAACCCCCTAACCCCTAACCCTAACCCTAACCCTAACCCTAACCCTAACCCTAACCCTAACCCTAACCCTAACCCTAACCCTAACCCTAACCCTAACCCTAACCCTAACCCTAACCCTAACCCTAACCCTAACCCTAACCCTAACCCTAACCCTAACCCTAACCCTAACCCTAACCCTAACCCTAACCCTAACCCTAACCCTAACCCTAACCCTAACCCTAACCCTAACCCTAAACCCTAACCCTAACCCTAACCCTAACCCTAGCCCTAACCCTAACCCTAACCCTAACCCTAACCCTAACCCTAACCCTAACCCTAACCCTAACCCTAACCCTAACCCTAACCCTAACCCTAACCCTAACCCTAACCCTAACACTAACCCTAACCCTAACCCTAACCCTAACCCTAACCCTAAACCTAAACCCTAACCCTAACCCCTAAACCTAACCCTAACCGTAACCCTAAACCCTAAACCCTAAACCTAACCCTAACCCTAACCCTAACCCCTAACCCTAACCCTAACCCTAACCCTAACCCTAACCCTAACCCTAACCCTAACCCTAACCCTAACCCTAACCCTAACCCTAACCCTAACCCTAACCCTAACCCTAACCCTAACCCTAACCCTAACCCTAACCCTAACCCTAACCCTAACCCTAACCCTAACCCTAACCCTAACCCTAACCCTAACCCTAACCCTAACCCTAACCCTAACCCTAACCCTAACCCTAACCCTAACCCTAACCCTAACCCTAACCCTAACCCTAACCCTAACCCTAACCCTAACCCTAACCCCTAACCCTAACCCTAACCCTAACCCTAACCCTAACCCTAACCCTAACCCTAACCCTAACCCTAACCCTAACCCTAACCCTAACCCTAACCCTAACCCTAACCCTAACCCTAACCCTAACCCTAACCCTAACCCTAACCCTAACCCTAACCCTAACCCTAACCCTAACCCTAACCCTAACCCTAACCCTAACCCTAACCCTAACCCTAACCCTAACCCTAACCCTAACCCTAACCCTAACCCTAACCCTAACCCTAACCCTAACCCTAACCCTAACCCTAACCCTTAAACCCTAACCCTAACCCTAAACCTAAACCCTAAATCCTAAACCCTAACCCTAACCCTACCCCTAAACCCTAACCCTAACCCTAACCCCTACCCCTAACCCTAACCCTAACCCTAAACCCTAAACCCTAACCCTAACTGTAAACCCTAATGACATCCATTGCATGACATCCATTCCATGATGTCCATTGCATGACGTCCATTGCATGACATCCATTACATGACTTCCATTGCATGACATCCATTGCATGACATCCATTCCATGACATCCATATCAATTTCATGACATCCATTCCATAACATCAATTGCACCACATCCATTCCATAACATCCATTGCATGACATCCATTCCATGACTTCCATTCCATGACATCCATAGCATGACATCCATTGCATGACATTCATTCCATGATATCCATTACATGACTTCCATTGCATGACATCCATTGCATGACATCCATTCAATGACATCCATTGCATGAAATCCACTCCATGACATCCATTGCATGTCATCCATTCCATGACATCCATTGCATGACATCTATTACATGACATCCATTGCATGACATTCATTCCATGACATTCATTACATGACATCCATTGCATGACATCCATTCCATGACATCCATTCCATGACATCTATTCCATGACATCCATTGCATGACATCCATTCCATGACATCCATTACATGACATCCATTGCATGTCATCCATTCCATGATATCCATTACATAACATCCATTGCATGACATCCATTGCATGAAATCCATTCCATGACATCCATTCCCTGACATCCATTACATGACATCCATTACATGACATCCATTGCATGACATCCATTCCATGACATCCATTACAAGACATCCATTTGATGACATTCATAACATGACATCCATTGCATGACATCCATTTCATGACATCCATTGCATGTCATCCATTCCAAGACATCCATTGCATGACATCCATTCCATCACATCCATTCCATGACATCCATTGTATGACATCCATTTCATGACATCAATTCCATAACAGCAATTGCATCACATCCATTCCATGACATCCATTGCATGACATTCATTCCATGACATTCATTACATGACATCCATTGCATGACATCCATTCCATGACATCCATTCAATGATATGACATCCATTGCATGACATCCATTCCCTGACATGCATTACATGACATCCATTGCATGTCAACCATTCCATGATATCCATTACATAACATCCATGCCATGACATCCATTGCATGAAATTTATTCCATGATATCCATTCCATGACATCCATTCAATGACATCCATTGCATGACATCCATTCCATGACATCCATACTATGACATCCATTACATGACTTCCACTTCATGACATCCATTCCATGACATGCTTTCCATGACATCCATTGTATGACATCAATTTCATGACATCCTTTTTATAACATCAATTGCACTATATCCATTCCATGACATCCATTGCATGACATTCATTCCATGACTTCCATTCCATGACATCCATTGCATGACATCCATTACATGACTTCCATTACATGACATCCATTCAATGATATCCATTGCATGAAATCCAATCCATGACATCCATTGCATGACATCCATTCCATGACATCCATTCCATGACATCCATTCCATGACATCCATAGCATGACATCCATTCAATGACATACATTGCATCAAATCCACTCCATGACATCCATTGCATGTCATCTATTCCATGACATCCATTGCATGACATCCATTCCATGACATCCATTCCATGACATCCATTGCATGACATCCATTGCATGACATTCAATCCATGACATTCATTACATGACATCCATTGCATGACATCCATTCCATGACATCCATTCCATGACATCCATTCCATGACATGCATTACATGACATCCATTGCATGTCATCCACTCCATGATATCCATTATATAACATCCATTCCATGACATCCATTGCATGAAATTCATTCCATGACATCAATTCCATGACATCCATTCCATGACATCCATTACATGACATCCATTGCATGACATCCATTCCATGACATCCATTACAATACATCCATTTGATGACATCCATAACATGACATTCATTGCATGACATCCATTGCATGTCATCCATTCCATGACATCCATTGCATGACATCCATTCCATGACATCCATTCTGAGACATCCATTGTATGACATCCATTTCATGAAATCAATTCCATAACATCAATTGCATCACATCCATTCCATGACATCCATTGCATGACATCAATTCCATGACATGTATTGCATGACATCCATTGCATGACATCCATCCCATGACATCCATACATGACATCCATTACATGATATCCATACCATGACATCCATTCAATGACATCCATTGCATGAAATCCATTCCATGACATCCATTTTATGACATTCATTGCATGTCATCCATTCCATGACATCCATTCCATGACATCCATTGCATGACATCCATTCCATGACATCTATTCCATGACATCCATTGTATAACATCCATTTTATGACATCCATTCCATAACATCAATTGCACCACTTCCATTCCATGACATCCATTCCATGAGATCCATACCATGACATCCATTGCATGACATCTATTGCCTCACATCCATTGCATCATATCCATTACATAACATCCATTCAATGACATCCATTCCATGACATCCATTCTATGACATCCATTACATGACATCCATTCCATGACATCCATTACATGACATCCATAGCATGACATCCATTCAATGACATCCATTGCATGAAATCAATTCCATGACATCCATTCCATGACATCCATTGCATGTCATCAATTCCATGACATCCATTGCATGACATCCATTCCATGACTTCAATTTCATGACATCCATTGTATGACATCTATTGCCTGACATCCATTGCATGACATCCATTCCATGACATCAATTCCATGACATCCATTGTATGACATCTATTGCCTAACCCTAACCCTAACCCCCTAACCCCCTAACCCTAACCCCTAACCCCTAACCCTAACCCTCACCCCTAACCCTAACCCTAACCCTAACCCTAAACCCTAAACCCTAACCCTAACCCTAAACCCTAATGACATCCATTGCATGACATCCATTCCATGACATCCATTCCATGACATCCATTGCATGACATCCATTGCATGACATCCATTACATGACATCCATTGCATGACATCCATTCCATGACATCCATTGCATGACATCCATTGCATGACATCCATTCCATAACTAACCATTAATTACACCTAACATCCATTGCATAACATCCATTCCATGACTATCCATTCCATGACATCCATAGCATGACATCCATTCCATGACATCCATTCCATGACATCCATTCCATGACATCCATTCCATGACATCCATTGCATGACATCCATTCCATGACATCCATTGCATGAAATCCACTCCATGACATCCATTGCATGTCATCCATTCCATGACATCCATTGCATGACATCTATTACATGACATCCATTGCATGACATTCATTCCATGACATTCATTACATGACATCCATTGCATGACATCCATTCCATGACATCCATTCCATGACATCCATTGCATGACATCCATTCCATGACATCCATTACATGACATCCATTGCATGTCATCCATTCCATGATATCCATTACATAACATCCATTCCATGACATCCATTGCATGAAATCCATTCCATGACATCCATTCCATGACATCCATTACATGACATCCATTACATGACATCCATTGCATGACATCCATTCCATGACATCCATTACAAGACATCCATTTGATGACATCCATAACATGACATCCATTGCATGACATCCATTGCATGACATCCATTGCATGTCATCCATTCCATGACATCCATTGCATGACATCCATTCCATGACATCCATTCCATGACATCCATTGTATGACATCCATTTCATGACATCAATTCCATAACATCAATTGCATCACATCCATTCCATGACATCCATTGCATGACATCCATTCCATGACATTCATTACATGACATCCATTGCATGACATCCATTCCATGACATCCATTCAATGATATGACATCCATTGCATGACATCCATTCCCTGACATGCATTACATGACATCCATTGCATGTCATCCATTCCATGATATCCATTACATAACATCCATTCCATGACAT
>JAQFVV010017793.1:0-11426 GCA_028023455.1 Epiperipatus broadwayi
AGTAAATTGTTGCTGGAATAATGAAGATTCTAGAATTAAATGAGAACAATAGTAGAAGCTTTATAAAAACCATCGGAATTTTATAATAGCAGAATATTATTGACGTCAAAGGAAGAGGAAAAACACTGTTATCCTAATTTGTTTAAGTTCATCAAGGCAGTTCTGAAATTTGAGGTCCATGTTATTCCTATAGCTGCAGATAAATTAATCAAGTATGCACCAAAACCTACTTTAGCATTCTTGTTAGCCAATTTGCATTGCTAAGCTTTTGAAAAATGAACTTCTCTCTTTAAACAATAATCTCTGTTCTCACATGAAGCCAATTCATCCAAAAACTATACCGTCTGCACTGACTAAATACCAACTTCACCACAGACAAATCTCCAACATATCCACAATGAGAATTATGATGAACTATCCACAAAGAGTACATACTCAGTTTAGAACTTCTATAGAAAGAAAATGTTGACTACTCATCATAGACTTACACTAAATTAATGTGAACTTCTTTTAATCATAACCCAATAAGCCAAGAATAATATTATTTTGTTTTTAATTCTCGAATAAATACATAGTCTTATTAATAGTTCAGATTTAAGCTATGTTTATGTGATTTATTTTTACCTTAAGGTACAAGGTATAGTTATATAGGTAACATTTCTTTTATTGTTTTATGGTTAAGCTATGGTAAAATTAAGTATGAATGAGATCCACCTTTTATATTTATACGTGAACAAAACAGGTTAAACGTTTCATTTTTTTTCTTATTATTATTTTTTAGAAATATATTTTTGTTTCTTCTTGACAGTATTAATGATCACAATTTTCATAATATCATTAGTTAAACAAAAGGGGGTGGGGGGTATCAATAAATTGTTATTCTTTCAGTGTACTTGTTATTAACTAAATTTTCAAGCTGATAATTCAATTTTCCATATATATGCATATACCATGATTCTTTCCCAAATTATTTAAGCTTATATTATTATCATAGCATTCACATACATAAGAAATGTTTCACTATGGAGTGTATGTGTGCATAAAGACAACCTGATTATAAATCCCCCTAGATGTATATTTATTTATTATTAAAATTTTATTTTATTTTTTCATAGTCATCACTATGTATTAGCAAATGCTACTGAATGGTCTCTGCGTTGCTTTGAGGTCTTATGGTAGTACTTTTGAATTGTAAGTAGCTTGAGTTATAGATAGATGACTATTACATACATCAAGCTTTTAAAAGCTTCTTATGTATTCAATTAAAATTCTAACTATAATTCCTGATTATTTAGAATTTTATTATATCTTTGTATCTTAGTTCTTATGGTTTGGGTTTTGATTCTTCTACCACTTGTATTGTAAGAAAAATCAATTTTATATAACCAGAATTTTTAATAAAAAATCACTAAACATCACATGATCACCATCTCTTATGCTAGCTTTCCAATTGTTATTAAACAGGCAAAACTCTCCATATAAGTGATTAGCCACTCTGTACCAACCAGAGTAATCAATGGATGCCAGAAGACTTGTGCATAAAATTCCCATCTTGTGCCTACTCATCCAATATTCCCAGACTAGTTTTCTGGTTTGTGACGTTTATCAGTGAGGGAGCCTTGGATCTCAGAGTACTGCACCTAGACCTTTAGGATCTAATGCAACCCTCCAACAGCCACTTTCTATCTCTACTTAACTACAAAAGTATGAGAATGAAACTGAAAACACCTAATATTTTCAATCTAAGCTCAATGGCTACCATAGTCATATGTGTGTCTGAACTCAAGTTCAGCACACACACACATTTTGAGTGTCTTTGTTTCTTACCAGCAACCATACATTTTGGTGTCTTTGGCTCTTTAACAGCCAACCGCCACTATCCTATTAGGCAGGATTGGTGTTAAACCACTAAACATCACATGATCACCATCTCTTATGATAGGAGAGTTTTGCCTTGTTTAATAGCAAACTATAAATGTACTAGTGAAAAAATAAGAAAAAAGATGGTGATCCATGTTGATGTCTAGTGGTTAACACCAGTCCTACCTAATAAGGATAGTAGTGGCTAATGGTTGTTAAAAGAGCAAGACACCTATAAGCTATTGAGTGTTTATAATTGAAAAATATTAAATATGTGTTTTCAATTTCATTCTAATACTTTTGTAGTTAAGTAAAGATAAAAGGTGGCTGCTGAAGATGGTACATTAGATTCCTAAGATCTAGGTGCAGTGCTCTCAGGTCCAAAGCTCCTCACTGATGAGGCCCTCAATCAGAAACTAGTCTGGGGATATTGGATGGTAGGCACTAGGTAGGAATTTTATGCAAGCCTTCCGGCATCCATTGATTACACTGTTTGGCACAGAGTGGCACTACTGTATAGAAAGTTTTGCCTTATTATTAAAAACAATTGCGTGGCTAGTATAAGAGATAGTGACAATTATGCTTATTAGTTTAACACCCAATCCTACCTGATAGGATAGTGGTGGCTATGGTTATTAAAAAGCCAAAGATTATCAAGTTGTATGGGTGCCGAACTGAGTTCAGACCCATATGACTACATAAGCTTGGTTGAGCTAGGATTGAAAATATTTTTGTGCTTTCAAATTCATTCTCATAGTTTTATAGTTAGCAAACATAAAGGTGATTTGGTTGGAGGGTTGCGCATTGTGGATCCTAAGATCTAGGTGCAGTGCTATCGGATCCCAAAGCTTTCTCACTGACAAAGGCCACAAGTAGAAACTGGTCTGGGAATATTGATGAGTAGGCATTAGATAGGGATTTGTGCACAAAGCATTCTGGGCTCCATTGATTACTCTGCTGTGCATACGGGGCACTATTGTATAGAGACTTTTGCCTTGTTTAATAAAAATCATCATGAAAGAAATAAGAATAAATGTTATTTAGAGATTCTACACCTATAATATTACCATTAAGAAAGTTTTTTATTATAATTTCTTTCATAATTGAATCTTATATTAGAATAGTGATTTATTTAGAAATAATAAACCAACTCAATCATATAAAGAAGACTTGTCTCAGTCGTAATTATACCTATATTAGTGTATTTTTATATATTTGTTTGTTTCTACATATTTTTTTTAAAATAAACATATTATCAACAATTAAATGTCTGGAATTTGTTGCTGTTATCTGCCTACCAATTGATTCTCTAAAGTAATTTAATTTACATCTATGAACAGTCATATTGATCCTGTCAAAACATACATCTAATCATGAAAATAATTTTTTCGACTAGTAAAAGCCTGATGGCGCCCTCATGTGGTAGATACACAGGTAATTTATATATATATTAAATAGAATGGCAGGAATGTAATTCTATCATGTTAATTACTCTATACATGATTAATACATATTAAATATGACTAACATATTAAAGTTGTGCATAAACACAAACGTATATATAAATATGTATGCAATACAAATAAAATGTCCATTTATTAAAAACTATTATAATAAAAATAATAAATATAACGGTAATAAACTTATGTACAGTTGTTCAATCTGCGGTATTGTCAATTAATTCCTTAACTCTCCTTAACTATTGTTAAATTTAAAAAACATTATATAGAATATGTAGGTATTATAAAGAATACCTAGCCATTATAAAGAATGACAAATAGTTTTTGAATTTAAAGGCAGTTGAGGAAAGTTAAGAGTTATCTGAAAGTACTTTTCTGGATTGAAAGGCTGTATATAACAAGTATTATTATATTTATTATTTTTATTATATATATAAAAAAGCATTTTTATTATTAAAAATTTATGATTCTGAAGCAATTAACTTATTTAAAAGTTCTTTTAATATTAAGGATATGTAGGAAATAAGTGGAATTGTGGGTAATATTTAGTATAAATTTATTGTTATCTTGTAGTCATTTACATTTGAGATGTTTGCTTGTAGCAGTAAAACTATTGTGGAATTGTGGGTAATATTTAGTATAAATTTATTGTTATCTTGTAGTCATTTACATTTGAGATGTTGGCTTGTAGCAGTGAAACTATTAGTTGTGCCTTGGACTTTTTTTTCTTTGGCTAATCTATTTTAGTTGTGATTTTGGTATAATTTTGATTATTTTATTGATTAGTTTAACTTTAGGCTTTTAATGTTTATATATCATCATCATCATCATCAATTTCAACCATTATCAATCCAAGTCCAATCCATCTCCAATCATTAGCTTCTCTTCTCCACATTATCCCCACACACTTCCTTCTTTCATTCAGCCACCTCACATGTGGTATTTTTCTAGGTCTTTTACAATCTCTTGGAAAACAGTTTAAAATTTCAACTTTTCATCTATAATTATCTCATCTAGAAATATATCCAATCCAATTCCACTTTCTTCTCTTAATTTTTCAATGATGTCGGTTACATCTGTTTCTTCCCTCAATTATGTATTTCATTTTTGATCTCTTCTTGTTACTCCTGATATGCATCTCTCCATATTTCTTTCAGTGGTCTGGAGTGCCTGTATGGTTCTTCTGTTATGTGTACAAGTCTCATATCCATAAATAATAACTGGTAAAGCACATTTATTAAAAATCTTCCCTTTCAACACATAAGCATATTTCATTTTAATATTAAGGTATTGCTCCTTGAAAAGCATTCTAACCAAATTATGATTAATTTATTATGTTTCCATCTGTGATAATAATCTGATCAAAGGTATTTGCAGTTATTAATTTCTATTTCATCGTTATCAACATTACTCATATCTTTTGAGAAAAATCCATTGAACATTATTATATTCTTTTTAACATTTACATTTTAGTCCTCTTATTTTATTTTCATCTGATAACTTTTGCAACATTTTCTGAAGCAAAGTATTATTTGCAAAAACAACTTACACTATCTGCAAAAATTTAGATGGCAAAATAATCTCCATTTACTTTCATTCACTTAGTTTACCTATTTTAATCCACAAAAATGCTTTTTACAAAACTGCTGTAAAAAGGTTTGTGGATGTGGATTCACCCTGACATACATCTTTCACCTTAATGTTAATCTTTCACAATATCATTATATAATTTAGTTGTTGCTCTTGCATTTTTATAAATATTCTTCAGCATCTGACAACATTCTGGGTCTATGGCTTAATGATCCAATGCTTTTTAATCACAAGAAATGCTTATAGAATCAAATGCTGTTTTATAATATACAAATCTAAAGCATAATGGCAACTCACTTATTCATGGATCCTTTCTATAAAATTTCTAAAAACTTGGATAAGATCCTAAAAACCACCTTTAAATCAGCTTGCTCTTTTGGTTGATTAAAATCCAAAATTCGCTGTAGATGTGTTCTAATTTTGTATAGAATTGATAAAAGACTGATGTCTGTAATTTTTAATATCTTCTTTGTGACGCTTTTCAAATATTACCATAATATTAATACTGTATTCTTACAATCATTTGGTGCATCTTTATCATATAGGCATTGAGTACCTCAGTTTGTCAAAAAAGAGTTCTATTTTTTTCCCCTGCTTCTTTTATGATATCAATTATAATATTACCTGGAGTTCTTCCCTTCTTCATAAATATAATTGCATGCCTCACTTCCTACACATAAAATCCTGAGTCAATTCAGAAAATATACTAATTGTAGGAATTTTTGTTCTTTATTACTATATAATTTTTGATAAGAAGTCTTCCACTTATTTCATGATGTCATTTCTCTTTTAAGTAATAGATTCCTCTTTTTTTCTTGTTGAAGAAATAAGTTTCATACCAATACTAAGATGTTGTTTTGCATTCTTGAGACTTTATTTTCTTCTATATATAGCTCTTTTTGCTAGTTCACAATTATACTTTCTTATTTTACTATTCATTTTTTTAAAAAAATCATTGTTGTTTTAAAAAAATCTGTATTTTTCATTTTAATATGTAAAGTTAAAAGTCTTTATAACTTTGGCAATAAAATAATAGTATATTTCTGTCTCAATAAAACCAAATAAAAATGAATATGACATTATGGGAGTTCATAGGAATTTCGATTGCCAGACCTGAGGAGGTATAGGATTGATCCTGGAACCTCTTCATCTCAAAATCAGATCTCTATTAACTGCACCATGCACAGGGTTCTATCTTAATTATTATCAACAACAAAATCACCTGACTGACTATAAGTAATTATTTACAATTTTCAGTTCTTAATAAATTAATAAGACTAATATTTTTTAAAACTATTAATATTATATATATATATATATATAACTGCAACCATTAAATGTCTGTATTTTTAAATTATGTAATAATAATTCAAACAAATATATTTAACACAGTGATATTCAAAATTAAATAATATATTCTTTACCAGAAGTACTTTCAATTGTTTCATGACAAGTACACATCAACTGTTAATACAAACGTACCAAAAAATAAAAACTTGCATTTGAATAGATTTGGACTAGTGGGTAATGCAAGTTTTTATTTTTTGTGCATTCTTATTAACAGTTGATAAAGATTTAATCAGTAAAAGTGAATGAAAAGAACTCCTGGTAAAGAATATATTATTTAATTTTTGAATACTAATGTTAATAAAATTTGTTTGAGTTAATATATATATATAAAAAGTAAGATTATTATACTGTGTATTATTATAGAAGAAATGTGGATTTGAAGATAGGGAAAAGTTTACTAGAAAATTTTAAAATGTTATTTTTCAAATTTTTTTTTTTACTGAATAAAAGTAACTGAATGTTTTACTATTCAAGACATCGCAAAAACTTTGTGCACCAAAATGAAAGGGATGAGCTTTTTCACTAACATTGAGCTTGCCTTTTTAGCCCTATATTAAATCAATGCACATACTAATGCATATATATATTGTGCCCTTTTCTATAGGTCAATTATGATTATAAATGGTCCAATTATTAAAAAATTTTAAAATTAATATTATATAGTATTTAAAATTATAAACTTTATGGTTAGGCAATAAAGAGGTTAATGTAATATATTTAATAGTAATTATTGTGATGGTGGGGATTGCATCTAGTTCTATATTTTTCTAAATTATTTTTCAAAATTTTATATAATCATTTTAAATGATATAAGTAGCAAATTTATTAAGACAGATAAAATAGACTAAACACGGGAAATGTCGCAGTGACTGTCTGGAATATTTTATGTATAAGTACCAGTTTAGATTAATACAAATAATTAAAATATTTAAATAGTATATTATGGAACTGGATGGAATTGTCACACATTATAATAAAAAGATAAAAGATTGTACATTTTATTAATTATTGTTTTCAAAATTATTTAGAAGTAATTAAATTGTAATAGATAATAATTAATTTAAAAATAATAATAGGTTAATATTTACGTCTATTACGTCACAATTTTAAGCTTTAGAAAATGTTTATAGAATCCAAATAGGAATTGACCAATAAAAAAGATAGATTTTGGCAGACAAGAGAAATGGCAGAAATTAATTGTATAAACTAGGAGAACAAAAATGTGTTAACTCCAGGGCAGAGGTAAAATTTTAAGCTCTTTAAAAATTTGTTTCTTTATTCAATTATTAGTCAATTTTATTATAATTTTAATAGATATCTTTGAAAGAAACTAACTAACATTTTAAAAAATCTTTAAGGCAAGATCTTAAAATAAAATTTTAAAAAAAGTTCATAAGTAATAATGTTTCACTAACTCACAGTTACCTGCCAGTGGATTCTATTAAAGTATAATGTGAATTTTCAATAAAAAATGGATGGATTCTTAAAAACAAGCTATAAATTTTGTATATTTCAAAATGTTAATGTTGTTCATTGATATAGTTTGTATAGCGTATTACTATTTGAAAACTGCTTTAGGTGCTGTAAAATTAATGAAAGGACATTGTACGCAAAGTTAATGAATATAATGAAAAATAAAAATAAATATTATTCGTGGTAAAAATAAATGGACAAAAAGATTTTTATGAATTACTTTCTTTAAGATGACCTGAGAAATTACTCTAGAAATAGTCAAAGATCAAAAATGTCATATATAAAATAATAATGAATAAAAGTGAAATTACCAAGGAAATTACTTGCCCGCAGAAAAAGAAAGAAAGAGAGAGAGAAAAATAGTTTACAGAGAAATAAATATAAAATATTGGATCCATGGAAAAACGTAATTTGGTACCGTAATGATATAAATAGGTGCAGTTCTGATAAATCAAGATGCATCAGCGACGCCGAGGTAAAAATGGCCAGGACATTAAAAACTTCCATGGGATAACTAAATAAATATTATTAATAATTTTGAATTAAACATTGAAACTAAAAGATCGTCTAAACAGTTAACTAAATTAACTAATTTATTTTAAAACTCTAATAATCAGAAAGAAGAACATTAGGAAAAAGAAGAAATAATAAATATTATAGGACTATTCAAGATTTACCACCAGAAAGTAACCTTTGATTATGGTTTAAATTATTTTTCTTTATTAATCTAAGTTAAACATTGAGTTTAGATAGCAATAGGGAAACAAATACATTAATTTGCAAATAACATTATATAAAATAATATGTTTTTTTTTTGATTTTGAATGTTCAAATAAAATTGTATGTGTGTGGAAATTTTAACCCATGTTTGTGATGCTTTCAGAGGAGAAAGAAGCTTACTACAAACTCTAATAGGAAAGGTAAAAGAAGATTATTTTGGTACATTTTATGGTTATTAATGATATAATGTATGTTTTATTTATTTAGATCAGCTGTGGACCAAGTGAATGCAATGAAAAATTACATTGTTATAGTTATTGCAATAAGCGCATTTTGAAAAACAACTTTACTCTAAAACTTTTATGAGATGTAGTTAGATTTTTAAAAGTATGTATGTACGACAATCATTTAATGTATTATTAATATAGTTCAATATAACCAATGGTTATGTCATATTTTCTGTTTAATTTTTCCGATTAGGATATTTAAGTGTTATTTAATTAAGCGTAGATATCGAACCTACAGTGTTATAAAGCAAGACAAATTGTTCTTATAGAATAGGGGAATGTTTTATATTAGTGAATTTTGTTTATTGTTTTAAAAGGTAGTTAGTTTTATCGATGTTGGATACAGTGAAAATCTTGAGAGATGGATTTGGATAGTGACTTGGTACGTACATGGAGATTTGGAAACCAAGATGATGTATTAAAAACTAGGATTCTACAAGGAATAGAGTTATTAAGTAGTTTTAAATGGTAATCAGCCTGGGGATTTAACAAAAGAAGCCCTACGACTGTTACACATGTTGTCATGGACAGTGGTATTTTATCTTTCCTGTGAATTGTATTAGATGTTTGGTAAAGCTGAGTAAACTTTATCGTGCTTATCGTCAGAGGTTATCAGACTAAGGAGTCTCGATCCCTATCCACACTGTTCCATACCTTTTGAAGTACATATTTTGATGAGTTATTTATCTATCTTCCCAATATCCTATACATCTTTCGCTATCCGTATCTGTATTTACTTGCAACTACATCGTTATTTGATAAGTCTATTGAGATAAAACAATAGATATTTTACGTGAATGGATGTAATGCTGTTATTTTGAAACAGGAATAGTTAGGTATTAACAAGGGGTGTGCAGATTATGATTATTGAAAAAAGATGCATATATCTTAAGAAAAGGAAGGAGTCAGAGAATTATTTTAATTTTAAGAATGAACTATAATTTGATAAAAATATGCCCAAAATGAAAATATACAAAAATATTAAAAAATGATTTAGCATTGTTCTTATTTGTTGATTATATTTAAAAATATAAGTATTGCATATTTAAAAGAATGTAATAACATTTGATAATCATAATGTATGTTAAACTGGAACAAGAAATAATTAAGCCCGATGTTATGGCATTATACATGAGTATGGCTTATGAATAAATGTATTAGAGTTTACGAGCATTAGATAACAAACGTAATAATTAGTAATAATATTTGCACATTATTACAGTGACAATATAGAATTATAAGAAAATGTAATTTTTTTTAAGAGAAAAAACCATGTTGATTGTAAATTTATAATGTTTATAAAGGATGTTTATCCACATATATAACTTATAATACTGTAATGTTAATATTAAAAGGTAAAGAATAGTATTACCCATAAAATAGTTAAACTAAGTAATACAATAAACCTAATTAGAAATAAATAAATAAATTATAAAAGGTATAATAATCTTAATCAACTGTAAAAGAAATCTCAAAATGTATAATTTAACTTTTGTAGTGTTTTTGAAAAGGAGGATATCCCTTGTAAATAAATGTAAATAGATTTGTTTGTTTTATCTTAATTTTGATTGCTGTTAATAAAATTCTAAAATTTGTTTTATTAAAACTTTGTGTCAGGGTTTTGTTTTCTCTACATCATTGCATGAATTCATAGGATATGTTTACCGTCATTGTTAATTATATAATTGTTTGCACAAAATATAAATAGAAAAGTATATTTAATCTTAATTATTTATTGATGTTTTGTAATTGAATAATTATAAAATTGCATGCATTATTGGTCATAAATCCATTGTTATAGTAATTTGCTAAATTGTATGCTATTAGTTGCCACTTACTTCCATTTATCAGATTATCTAAGCACTGCCACTTACTAATTATTTTAGTGCATAAGGAAAAATAAACAAAGGAAAATATTGAATTATTAACTAATTTTATTATGGTTATAAATTTGCGATAAAAGAAAAGCTGTACTAGTTAGATTAAACAATGAAGATTGTGATTATTATTCTTATTGTTTTATTATTAATCTAACTTCAGAGTAGTGAATTATGACACAAAATCTCTTATCATATTTTGCTACTTTATTTTAATTTAACATTAAATAAATTTAAGAACCTGAGGTTATTTTATCTGAGCTAGATAATTACTATTATTGTTATGATAGATAAAAATTAATACTTTAATTGTTAAATGAGTTTAGTGATTGGAAGTTGCAGAAGTCATAAGAATACTATGTAGTTATTATATGTAATAGTAGTAAAAAGGGGATAAGGTGTTCTTATGCCATTGAGGTGTGCTTCTATGGGATATTGTCTCAATGCAATCTACTTTGTCACCTTATTTCCACTTCTAGTCTTATGAATTATAGAATAGTTATTTGAGTTAGTCTAAAACAGAACCTAAGTTAATAAATTTTAAAAAACCTGAGCTAGTAAAGCATTTAGTTGAATATCTCATTAATTGTTAGAGCTAGAACCCGGTGAGCGATTTCACTATATTATATTATTTATTTTTGGGAGAAGTGGAGTACACATATACATGTAAATACACATAGGGTGAGAGGGTAGATTGTGGCATAACGTGGTGGTCTCGAGGTGTACGTAGTTACACAACATAAGTAAAGGGCAGATTGTGATGGCCCAAATTTAGGGGCCTGATCCAATACTGGATAGAAAAGGTCATA
>JAQFVV010017794.1:0-11384 GCA_028023455.1 Epiperipatus broadwayi
TCCTTTTTATGAAGTCATTTTCTTATTGATAAAAGAGTCATCTTTTTTTCTTATTATGGAAACAACTTTCCTTCTAATGTCAAAATATTGTTATATACTTTTGGAAGTTTTTTTATTTTCTTGTTGTATTCTATATATGTCACAAAAACATAGATCCATGTATGTTCAGTTTACTATTATTTATTTAACTTATATACAACAGTATTTACATAATACAACCAACTGATATAATTAACACTTTTATCTATAATATAGAAATTGCTTCATGTCAAATTTAGTATCTTAGCAGAATGTCTAACATTTCTTAATGTATCCGATAGCTTGCCTCATGTTAGATTTAAATTTTTGCATCTTCTAGTTTTAATGTGAATTTGCATCACTGCTTTAATAACATTAAAAACATGTATATTATTCAACCCTGGGAGGTATTTGCTGTTGTTTGAGCTGTTGTCTGACTTGAAATACAAAAAGTCTAACATTTTATAGTTAGATCACATTTCTTAATGAGTTCTTGGAGAATTACTGAACATTTCCATTTATTTACCTATTCCTGATATTAGTTGATTTATCTGTCTAGTCATTTATTGGCTAGTAATGGTGAAAATTGAATTTGGGAATGTTCATTGTTTGAAGATAAATTGAGCTATAACATTCCTTCTACATGGCCAAGAATTAACCCTGGAGAATATAATCACTGAGATAGGTGAATAAATGACTTTGTCACTTCCTGACTTTTTATGTCTGGTTACATTATCATCAGGTATGGTGTTTTTATTAGTGAGCGTGGAGTCTTCATCAGCAAGTCTAATGTATATAATTGTAGATCTATTGTGAGCAGATTTTATGTCTTTATTTGTATATTCACTGTCTTTATAAGAACTTCAGGGGTCTTCAATTGTAAACTCTTCACTTGTGGCTGGTGATTCAGAGTTCAACAATTGCTTGATGCTATGTTTTATTGTGTTTTCTGTTTAAAGAACCACTTTTTTTAAAATTTTATAATTTGATCACAATGCTAGAATTCATTTTTTGATTTCACTATACATTGTCATAAGAAGTAGGTGACTATCCATACTCTAGTATTTTTACTTTCAAATTGTTTATTAGATTGATTAGACCTAATAACTGTCAGTTATTCTCAAAGTCCTATAGAATCATAGTTCAGATAGTCTTTCTTTAGTGATTGTGCTTGCTGTAAAATACTGCACTAATAGCATTCTAGTAGTATGTTGTGTTTCAGTTAGTTATGTTATCCTTTTTAAGCACTCGTTTAGTTTCATGTATTAATTTTTCATAGCCAGTGCTCTTAAGATAGAATGGTGGACATAATACTTTTCAATGCTATTGTTAGTACAAAATTGTTTAAATAGACCTAATATTAGGATAAACTATATATCACTGACTCCCTAATTTTAGTTTTACAATAAGTCAGAAAGATAGAGTCTAAATTATAAATGGTCACTATAAAAATGAGTGATGATCTTTTCCCAACTTAGAGATACTTGGTGTATGGCCACAAAGTTTGGTTTTCTAGAGACACACATGGTAGATATAATTTATGTTCAGGAACTTTAGGGTCAGAACACCAACCAATTTTAATATTTGCCTGGCATGTTTGATTCATATTTTGTGCTAATTGAGATGAAATTTAGATTCAATATAGAACCAAAATAGGCTACCATATGCAAGCTCTAGCTAACATTTTAAATAAGATGATCTCTGGATGTCCATTTTATAAAATCATAAGAACATTTCAGATAGATGGTAAAATTGTAACTTGATATACAGATAGTGCAGGATTCTTAATTGATAGTCTAAACCTTTGAGTCCAATAGGATAAATGCAGATGATTAGCTTTTTTGTTGGCCAACTCTGTTGGATAGTAGTTCACTGTTTAACTAATTTGCTGTTAACTTGTGCATTTGATTCCAAGTCTTAAGTTAATTTTGTTTACATTTTTGTCTGGATTGTCACTTTTCAATTTGCCTAAGTTTGTGAGCTGGTTCACATTAACTACTACATGTTCTAAGTAATTGAACCAGTTATATCCTACAAGATTAAAATAGTCACATATCGATACAATCGGAGGCAAAATATTTGGCATAGTGACTTTACGCTGAGTTTTTAATGAGAGGAATGTAATTGCCTTGTTAATCTGTAATTGTTTTACTGTTAAGTTGTGGCTGAAGTTTATTTATTTTTAATTAATAATGGATCATGTATTCTGTTTACTGTACTAATCTGTTGTATTTTTATATGTCAGAATAAACATGGACTCACACAAATATGGTTTAATATTATTTATTAAGTTTACATGGCAGTATTTGCCCCCATAATACAAACAATTAATATATTGTCTAATACTTTCGGTTATACTGGGGAGCTTGCTTTGTGTCAGGTTTAGTATATTAGTGGAATTCCCAACACTTTCATCTTTATCATGAGTAACTCGTTTTGTATTAGATTTAAATGCTAGAAGATTTCAGTTCTTCCTATAGATTTCCTTGCCACTTTAAAGTTATATTTTCTTATATAATTGTTAATACTTTTACTGCAATTTCCCAATTTTAATTATTCATTTTTTGAAATATGAATTTTTTCTTTTCTATGGCACAGGTTTTTTTATAAATACATATATATATATATATATATATATATATATATATATATATATATATAATGTATATGGGGTTTGAACTCAGACTTATTCATATTTTTGTAAAAGTTTATAAAATATGTTTTCTATTTTTTCTTCATAAATTGTCATGCCTCAAAAAAGATTACTGATGAATTTTCAATTTTTTTATATCAGCTATTTTACGTAAAGCTCCGTGATACATTCAGTTATCCTTTTTGACAAACTTCTTTGGTAATCAAAATTAATGTTTTTAAAAATATTTTAAAATAAATTTACAAGTTTTACATTAAGAACTGAAACACAGGCTTATTATATACCTGTGTCATTATATGTAATATATAGGGTATATGAGCACAGTCTTTCATGACCCACCACTCTCCACTCTATCTTATAACACTGATACACTTGAACACATATATGTTGAAAAGATAAATAATCATTAATATGCGTATTTCATGCTAAGCCAGCAATCATCAGTTGGTCTAGGTTTACCATCTCCAAACTTATATGCTATATGTGCTCATATATATATATATATATTGAGATACATAATCTTCATGCTTTAATGGAAAGGCTTCAATCTACTCAAAACTCCAACTCTTCATAAATCCATTCAATTAAAAATCTGATGATGGAATGCTTAAAGGCCATGTCATCTATAAATACTATCTTTCTGGAAAACTTTTATTTTTTTATCTCAATTTTAATGGTTATGTACATGTAAATCTAATCAATAATTACTTCCAGCATTATAATTTTAAAACACATATTTTATATTAATTAAAATATAATTCATCTCAACTGTATAATACATTGAATACCTCAATATTCATTCTTTCTTAGAACTTTCTCTGAAAATATTTTTATAGTTGTTATATCTCACCTTGCCTTGAAATACTGGACTAGAACAGATTCCTTTCTATCGCAATCGGAGTGAGCATTCATTGCTGCTAACCGATGCATATACATAAAGATATGCATAACCAATATCAAGAACTGACAATCAACTGATGACATTTATTTCTTGAAGGCACACAATTTGCCCTAGCATTTCTTTATTTAAAATTACAAATCCAATTTTAATGAGTTCTTTTTTTATTATATATATAAACATACAGAACTACAGTATTGTTACAAATAATAACTTTTGTATTTAGCAAATTTAATAAGCGTTGTTGTGGCCTAGTGGTTAGCATAGCTGCCTTCCAGAAAGCAGCTGGCCGGGTTCGTTTCCCGGTCAACGCATATGACATATAGAAAAAATAAATAAAAATTGTTTTATAAAAATCGAAGGTTCACTTTAAATGAAGAATTACTTTCCTCTACGCAATTAAAAGTAATATTATTAATATCGGAATGTTTTTGTTTCCATTTAAACTGAAAGATACATAATAATAGTTTAAATCAAATGTAAACATTTAATTATGTTCTAAAATATATTTTGAATAATTAGTTTTATTGATAGTATATAAATGTATAAACAATATAAGGTGACTTATTTTCTTTTTGTTGTTGAAGAAAAATATTTATAAATTGAATTGGATAACTATTTATTTAAGTTTTTTAATATTTGAATAACTTTTTAATATTATTTAACTATAATTGAAATATTGATTATATACATCAAATGATCTTCTCGCAAGCTATTTAGCTTATAAAGTCATCCCTAAAATTTAATACATTTTTTTCCCAATATTTTTTACTCTACAAAATATACTTCAAACGCAGTGTATAAAATATTCATAATTTGAATCCCATATTATATATAAAAAGCTGACCAAAGCAGGAGAATCCATATATTTTGAAAAGAACATTGCTCAGTGCTAGGGCTAATTATACCAATTGCCACCTTAAATATAACAATCTTTTTATGATAGCCTTAAATAAATTGATTACTATATTTACAAGTATGATGAATGCTTATTGTAATGCACTGGAGAGAGTGTGCTAAGTATATTAACCATGATATTGTCTGCTCCAGAACAATAAAACGAAACTATAGTTAAATTACTTTTAAAATAAACTTCATAAATACTAAATGATCATTAAATAATTCATTTTATTTAATGTAAATTCTAGATAATTATGGTCAGTCACTATGGCCAAATCATTATGATAAATTCAGAGTCTAGAAAATTTGTTTGAGAATGAAACAGCCAATCCTTTTTCTCTCCATCAATTAGTTTTATTATACATATTGGAATAAACTGCTTAGGAAGTACAACCTCCCTTGATTAGTTTTGATTATTTTTCTGAAACAGTGTTATTTCAAGACTAAGATCACTACTGTTAGTTTGGACCTAAAAAAAGTTTATCGAAAGTCAGGAAAAAATTAAACATTTTCCCAAATAGTTTGTCTTTATTTTTTTTACAGCTTTCTCATTTCAAAGTTGAACAATTACCTTGCTGTTTTTTCTCAATATATCCTTATAAAATTTTTATAATGTCATTGGTAAGTTTTGCCCAACCCACAGCAAGAATCTGAGTTATCTTTTCCTGGTGAGTATTTGAAAATCATGGATGACACTTATCTTCTTTGGGTGAGATTCAATCTCTTCATATTAATGACATGAACCAGGAACTTTTTCTTAAACTTATCTTTGTACTCTTATCCTTTTGTTTTTTCATGAACAGTTCAAAATGCTTTATGTGTTCAGTTAAATTTTTGTTGCAATAATAATGCCATCCATACATAAAATATTATGATCCTTTTGAACTCATCTGATAACATTTTAATCCAAAAATTAAAAGAGCTCTGCACCATATTTATTAGTTCAATCAACATATTTTCAAATATGCAGGGAGTAACCCATACCAATATGCAGTACACTTCCAACACATGGGTAGGTAAATCAGTATCTGCTTATAAAAAGTTGTAAGATGTATGATTGTAAATAGTGATTTTTAACTTGGGTATTGTTGCTAAAATTAAATTTATGGGCATTGGTGCATAACTGTATTTAGCTGTCCATTTTTAATTCTACCACCACTAAAGGATTATTGTAGAGAAATGAATATTTTCCTATAATTCACTATTTGAAATCATTAAAAAATCATTTGTAATTGCCTTTCTACCTTTTTATTGTATTAATGGAGTACTGAGTATGATTTGCATAGAAAGTAATATTTTCCTTTATTCTAATCTAATGTATAATTCATATAATTCAATGTTATATTAAAGAATATCACTTAGTATTTCCCTAACAACTCTCTGTAATTTATTAATCTTCTGAAGATAACATCTTTAATTAAATAACTAGATGTATTATATTTTTTTCTATACAATTATATTGTTAAATATATAAATGTTAGACAATCTAACCGACAAAAATGAAAGCATATATTTACATAAAGAACTGCAATTATGATACATAACACATTGAAAGCATGTTCAGTATGAATAAAAGCTAAAATTTATAAACATATGTTCATTTTTCACCAGGTTAAATGTCTTAACATTTATATATTTAACCTCTTTAATTAAATAACTTTTTTAATGTCATTGATATTAAGGAATTTTTGCAAACAACTAATCTGATATGTAATCATTCTTACTCTCTAATAAGGTTAACATCATCTTGATATTGTACATACAGTACTTAATTACAGTATTACTTCATGAATAATTCTGGCATTAATAAAAATTTCAATTAACAGATTGATTCAACATCTTGCTTATCCTTGTTTTTCTTCGTGTTAGGTAAGAAAATATGAATACCCCTTTAGAAGCAAAGATAAAATTTAGATATTGACATTGATTCATTTTTAAAAAAAGCAGAATCTGCAATCGAAAATTTCAGTCTTTATCTTGAGCATTTTCATCACCTAATATTTATTTACAGGACAAGTTTGCATACATTTAGAGAGTTACTCCTAACTCATCAGCACAAACTGCACTGATAATCGTTTTAAATTTTACCTGGTTTCATGTTTCTCAGTTCACCTTTAGAATCTCACAATAAGGTACACTACTCAACATGCAGTTTTCATTTTTATAAAATTGTTGTGAAAGTTACTCTATTTTTTGACATGGGTATTACTTTGAGCCACCTAGACTTTGCCTAGGTTGTTTCTTATAAGGAGTTATCTTATACTGTGATTTTCTGGAACTAGAGGATGATTTCATTACCCCTAATATACTTATTAGTTTTCTTATTTCATTTATTTGCCTGGAATCGCTTAGTTTAGATTTTTAATTTTCCCTAGAACTAGGATAATTAGTTCTGTCACTTCAATGCTGATGTTGAAAATCTTGAGTCAGTCTGATTTCTTTCCACAAGCCTCCCTTGGTATATTTTTCATGTTTAAAGAACCGCTATATCTTCTATAAAGATCGTGTCAAATGTAATGATTAACTATTGGAAGGGTTGAAGTAAATTATGCTGGAAAATCCTTGCCACATGTTTCTCTCAGGTGTTTTGAGTTTTCCAATATGGCTATGGGATAACCCTACTTTTGCCCAAGAATTTGAATAAATTTCTTTGAAATATTTGGTGTCCCAATATCTTTCTATTTAACCTTCCATAAGACTAGTGTAGTCTACAATATACATGTAATGATTGAAGAATTACAGACAATGACTTCCACTGTCTGCTAGCAATGCAGTTAAAATTCACTCTCATGTAATGTCTGCAATGAAAAAACATTTTCCCATAGTTCAAATGACTTATTGAACTCCCATTCATAACTCTCTTAACTGCTTTTCATCTATTTCACACTTTTTTAAAACAGGGTTTGTTTTTACTGTTATTCTGTAAGTATATAATATTGCACTAACTGTTTTATTTAAAGATACACTTCATGTTGTATTTGCCTATTTGATATAAAGATGTATCTTTTTTCCAGTTTTTATCTTTTATTTGCCATAATTCAGTTATTCCATTTTATTTTTTATTTGTTACCATCAATATGGCATTTTATTTTCCAATTGCTGTTGTGCTACTTCCCATTAATTTTATTGTCCTTGCTGTATTTTATCTTCCCATTGTACTTGTGCCCCTGTAACTGCTGTTGTCCTTGTCCTAATTTGTATTTCAATTGCTGTTATATCACTTGTAATTGTTTGTGTATATGTATTTGATGAAACTTCATTTGTAAGTGCTTCTATTTCTAGTATTGTAACCATGTTTTCCCCCACAGCAATAATGGGTAAAGATTGATTGGTTTCTGTATGTTATTTTATATAATTTCTTAATTTTTTTCTCCTATCACCTCTGTATTTTTTTTTTATCTTTTTCCTTAAACTGTCTTCCTTCATGAACTATATTTTATAACTGTAATGCATTTTTCTTTATACATTATACTTTTTTCTTTTATTAATTATAATTTCCACATTGTTCGTGGCTCATTACCATCTCATTACCAAAATGTTATGTATGCTGGATAAATTATCTACCTCACAATTCTACTGTTATTACTAACAGCAGACCTTTTCTCATTTTGTGTCAGTAAAGCTTACTATATTTATACTGACATTCATTTGTCTTAGATTTTTATTTCATATGAGTCTATTAAATAGCTTGAAACTGTTCTTAAACTTTTATATGATCATAACTTCTACTTTAGATATACTTTTTGTTTTGTAAATAATTCATCTCTCTAATGTTATTATATTTTGCTCTTAATGCCTCTGTTCTGTGTCAAATTATATTATATACCCCTTTATAGATTATTTACTCCTTTGTGATATAATCATGTCTCATCTGATCTTTATTTTTGTCTGTTACATAAATTAAATAAATCACCAACAGGTAATTACTACACTTTTGTTTTATCAAACAATTATTATAAAATCCTATTGGACTGCTTTTTAAAGGAAAAATGCACACCTACTATAGTGTATTTTTTATTACATCAGATGTCATTTATTAAATACTGTATGCACCAAGTCTATACTTTACATCTTCTTTACTAAAGTTTATCTTAGTTATCATCATAAAATAAGTAAAATTAAATTAGCATTTCTTAAAGATGCTCTTTGCACCATCTAAATAATTCTACAGAAAATACCATAGATGTCCCCATATCCAAATACCCATACTTTTAGCACTAAAGCTGGCTTCTTGGTTTACATATAGATGGTTTCATCCTTTTCCCTTTACTATCTCTAATTTAATAAACACATCTCTAGGGCTATCAATAAGCCTTTGATACGTAAGGTCTTTCCATTTTGTCCTATCAAAGTGTTTTAGCTTTTCTTCCACTGATGTATCTTCTAGTGCCACCATGATCAAATATACGTCTTTTGATTTTGTAAGTGATTCTGTACTCCCAACCCCAAGTTATGGCTCAGTGCATCTGAAGCCATATTCTTACTTCCTTTTGGTAGTATTGTTTAAAATAGTTGAACTCCTGCAGAAAAAGACTCCACCAGATTTAGCTACTATTTTGTAAAAAATGTGGTTGGGAAACTCCAGGCTTTTATGGTCCATCCTAATGGATCACTTCTGATCCTATCAAGAACTGATGAAACTTCTGAATATCCACACCACAGCCTAAGCCTATTTTCTGTTACAGAGTACTTATGTTTATATTCTGTAGTAGGTCCCTGTTTGAAATAAACATTATGCCAAGACTCCTAGCTTCTTGAGCCTGCATCAAAGCCCACATAATCCATATCTTCTGCTATCTCGTGGACGAAAAGGGTTTCTTTAAATCCAGGGTAAACTAGAATCTCCTGACTGAAAAAAATTTTGCTTAATATCTTGGAAGCCAGTTTCCTGCTCCTCAGTCCACTTCCATTGGGTTTTTTTGCGTAGTAATTGGAGTAATGGTTCCAATGTCTATCACAAAGTTGTCATAAAATTTATTATAAAATTACATAACTCCAGGTAAGTCCTAACCTGTTTTTCAATTTAGGATTAGGTACTTTAATTTTTATGATGCAAGGCAATTTCCTAAATTCTCTTCAGCTACTATGTGTGGCTTTTCTGAAGTTTGATGTGGATACTCTTCATTTCACATTCTGACAAGAATATATCAAGATGTTTGTAAGTGTTCGTTAAGATTTTTAGATGTGATGATCACATCAACCATGTATATTAGTGAGTATGTTCTTGATCTCCTGAGAGAATATACGATCTAGGGCCTTTTTAGTAAATCTGCCACACTGTTCCTTAACCTGGAAAGGCATTCTGTTTGAAATTGCTTATAATGATGCACTGCTTTTACAGTCTGCATGGTATAATCTGATCAGCCAATAACTGGCAATCAGATAAAAAAATGAAAAAATTGTTTTTCTTCTACCTTTTTTCTCTAAGTCATTGATTGGTGGAGAATGTTCTGATCTGGCCAAGTGATTTTATTTTATCAGTCTATATCCAGACACATCCTTATCAACCTATTACTTTTGACAATCACCAATGGGTTGTAAGGTTATGAACACTTCATTATGTCTTAATCTTCCATTTGGGCTAATTGTTTCTGTGTATCTAAGTCCTATAGTGATGAGTTATCAGGTATAAGTGCACCTGGTACATTGCTTTATCTATAACCTTAATTCAGTAATCAGAACCAAAAATTAAACATGTATGTCAGATAAATTTGACATATCTGTCTAGCAAGTTTTCCACAGCCTCTTTCCATTCCCCTTCCACCTGATCTGTTAATTCTTGAATCCTCTTCTCTATTGTCAGCCTTGTTGTCTTACAATTATGTTTCATAAATGTTTCTAAGTAGGGGGGGGGAGCCTGCCAAATTCAATTATCACCTTCACAGATATTTTTATTTCTGTAATCAATCAAGCATCCAGTTTAGCATATAAGGTCAGACCCATGTATATATTCATGTACCAAACTTTTAAAATCAATATAATAAATGATGAATAATTTTATTCCCATCCAGTCCCACCAGACTTGCTTTGAGCCTAATTGCTAGCTTTGTGTTGTTTTCCAGGGTTTCTTGGGTATTTTCATCAGTAGGGTTTGAATTCTACATAAGAAAATAAACAATTTGCTATATAATGGTTTGACATCACCAATATCTGGTTACCAGAATCCCACAATGTCTGTATTCGAATTTCATTCATTGGTATATCATCTTAGGGCTTTCTTGCAGCATGAAATTAATAGTTATCTGATCCCACTCACAAATAAGGTTATCTAACCTCTTCTTTTTCTGAGTCACCTTATAATTATCTTTTGCCCTGTTTTTTTTTTGCTTTTCACTTCCCTCTTTCCTAGTTCTTTAGCTTTATTTAATTCTTATTTTATTTTCTCTTTTAAATCTGCCATTAATTTGCATAGTAACTTCCTTACTAAAAGCTCCAGGTCTTTTTTTGATTTGCATTCTGCCATGGTTTTACCACTTCTCAATTTCATATATTTTCTGTATAACTTATTTTTCTGTTACAATAAAATACAATAACTTATTTTCCTATTATAATAAAACACAATCATAACATAACTCTATTTATTTAACTGCCAACAAAAATATAAACTCAACATCTTACTTTTTTTTGTCTTGATAATAACTACACATGTCAATATCCCCTTCTTTTTTGTCACCTTCTAATCCCCCATCTATATCTGCCTTTTTTTAAACTACCAGATTTTGACGGATTTTACTTATATCTTTTATTTCTTATTATCTAACTCATGCACTATTATTTTGTTTTAATAAAATATATTTCTTAAAATTTTTTCCCCTCATCCTACTTTTACAGGAAAGAAAAAAACACATTTTTTTTACATATTAAATGATTTATCACAGGTCATGTTTTTTAAAAATCAAAGCCCCACATATGGCA
>JAQFVV010017795.1:0-11369 GCA_028023455.1 Epiperipatus broadwayi
TATATTAGTATTTGTTTAAATAATATGTAAAATTATATATGAAATGTTAGCTGAAGCTAAATAAGAATATATACAATAGTATTTTTTAAAAAAATATTTTGAGTTTTATCATTTTAATTTCATTTCTAGTGTCTTTAAATGTTTTTGCATAAGCATAGACATCTATGTATATATGTGTCTAATCTACTGATTAAAAATTCCAGCATCAGGTTTTATCTGAGCAAAGTGAAAAACAACCGCCCCTTTTTAATTGCTTAGCTACTGATCTTAATTCGTCCCTACATTGTTGAATAAATGTAACTAATCATATAATTATTTATTAATATTAAATTTAAACATATTACTTTTATTGTTTTAGTGGACAAGTATCCCATTTTGAAGGATTTGACTTTCCAAACATTTTTTAATAAATATTCAACTTTTTTAAAACAATTTTATTATTTTTTTGTCATGACGTGATGTTAGAAACAAATAACTGATATTCTGAAGGGTATATCACATAAAAATTTTATTAATGTGTTTATATTTTTTTTTGTTTTATTTTTTAGATTTTTGCATATCAAAGCAGTTGATGTTATTAATAACTGGCATATTTTTATTTCCTTGGATAAATTTCGTAATTACTTGTAAGGTTATCCAAATAATTTGATTTTAAATTAGATTTTTTTTTATCATTACTTTAAAATAATTATTTTATGATTATTGGCTAATTACTTAAGAAATTTGTTTAATAAAATTATGTTTTAATTTCTCTACAAATATTAAGGTGTTGCATTAGCATGTTTTTATTTATACCATATCAAACTAGAATATTGTTTTTGTATCCATTTAAGTTTATAAAATGGACTACTATTGATATTATAGTGCCTATTATATATTGGAATAATTTCCACTTAGGAAACAGGTCTTTATTTGTTACAAGTGGTATTGTGGTGATTTTTTAATTGAAAATGAATATTATGTTTATGTTAATATTTACATTTAAAATATTTTTAGTATTTCAGATTTATGATGTTGACAATAATATAAAATATTTCAATTTCCATTTTTTTATTAAAAAAGTTTGTTATTCTTAATTTTTTAAAAGATTCACCATATAAAAACAATTCCCTCCTCAATACTAGGGAGATATTATAGTGTATTACTATGTATATGTTTCTGATCAAGTGATTAATCAGTTTATATTTTAATAATAAACGAAAACATTGAAATGAACAATTTATAAGACTTTATCACAAAACATTATTATTAATAGTACATGACTATCAATTGAAAAGACAATAATTTTTATTACATTCAGTTCAATGCTCTATTAGATTAGATAAATGCCACATCTATAATTATAAATATTTGTCAAAAAATAATAATAAACAATGTCAACCTACCTCTTTAATAAACAAACTAAAAATAAATAAATAAATGTCATAAACATGAATGTATTCTTGTGATAGCTTTGTTTATAATTTTTGTAGAAATTATCATGTGTATAAAAATGGCTCTTAGCACATACTTGATGCTGTGATATAAAACAGGACTAAAATAAGAGTCTGACAGTATGCTGACATTGACAAACTTCTAATTCCAAGTGCCATAGACCTTTTCCTGCAAAAATAAAATTTGTTTATAACTGTATAATAAGGTATACATATATAAACTTGCCTATTATGAATCAACAATGCATGAATGTTTTAATAATAAATGATAAATTAAGAAATATATACTTTGGGATTAGGTCTGTTGTGATATCTTTGTCTGTCCATAATTATTCTAACTTTACAGAATATATATGCATTAGCTTGTGAAGTATCATTTTAGCTTTACATAACATTATATTTAAAGAATGAGTTTTTAAATTCCAGTTATTTAAAAAAAAATGTCATAAATATGATATAAATAAAATATTTGAATTTACTAAACTGAATGCTGCAAATTGCATTTGCTTTTATTCTTTTTATTTTTCTAAAAATGTTTCTTGTTTACATTGTATTCCCAATACTTTTTTTTAAAATTAACTTGGGATCATGTTTTTTCAATAATAAAGTTTGTAATCATAAGTAATAAGTTTTTTAACTTAATAGCATTTAAAAACTCATTTTCCTAAATATAAAGTTTCATGCACTTTTAAAAAAGCCCCTCAAATGGTAGACAATTAATATGAATGTTAGAGTAACTATGGTCAAATGTTTACATCACATCAGTGATAATCTCTGTAAAGTACCAGTAATATTGTAAGTATATTTTTTTATTGAATTTATCAGGTTTCACTGCTAATACTAATATTACTATTACCTGAGAGAAATGCCTAATTAATAGGTGTTTAATCCCATTGACCAATAGATATGTCACTTTTAATATTAAATATTAGCACTAATTATTACCATAATAACCAGATTTATCTACATAAACTGTAACATATTCATTAACATTTATTTTATTAATAGTACTAATTTTTTAACATATATGTCTTTCTACATACTACTATTATAATGATTTTTTTCTTAAAATAGAACGTATGGCAGACCTTTTATAGTATTTTCATTATAATAGATTTAAAATTGTAATAACCTATATTTGCTTGTATATCCTTTAACTCAAATTTGACAGTTCAGTATATATATATATATGGGGGGGGGGGGGGGGGGGGGGGGGGGGGGGGGGGGGGGGGGGGGGGGGGGGGGGGGGGGGGGGGGGGGGGGGGGGGGGGATAATATATATAAGAAGAGATGGCTTACAATCCAACCTTCTCATTCTGTCCCAAGTTTTTTCACAATGTATTAATCCAGACCAAGTGGTAGGCAACAATTTATCCCCTAGCATTGACTTGCTTATATGCAGATGGTAGTTACACATATAGAGAAGTGAGAACTTAATTTATATTTTCTTTTATCTATTGTGAGAAAGCAAAGAAATTTCTATATATATATATATATATATATATATATATATATATATATGTATATATATATATATATAATATACATAGATAACACATACGTATGGACTAATATATTTGTCTATTGGTATGAAATCAGCTGTTTTTCTTGTACTCATTTGAATATTATTAAATGACAATAATTTCACTTGACTTATAGAACAGACATAAACAAAGACCACATGTTCAGATGAGGTCAAAATTGTTGCTAAATGATTGAATTTGGAATAATGAAGATGAATGATAATAATAATAATAATAATAATAATAATAATAATAATAATAATATAATAATAATAATAAAATAATAATAATAATAATAATATAATGTTTTATAATTTGTTTTTTTTTATCAAGTTGTAACATTAGGTTTTAGTTTGAGTATGAGACAATCTAGCAGCACTAACCTCTCACTTGAGTCACCAGCATAAAGAACTAATTATACATAAGTGAAGTTTTTATTTCCATTTTGGAAAAAGAAAAAGAAAACCACCATGTTCAGCCTCTAAAATAGTAAAATTTTAATATTTGTAGTTTCAAGATAATGGTAAATCTTGATTTCGTTAAGTGATAGAAGGAAACTGGAAATTATAAACATCAATTAATAATTAGCAGGAATAAACTAATGACTTAATTTATATCTGCAAGCTAAAATTCGGTTGTTAGGGAAATTATGCAAAAAAAAGTGAAACTACCTAAAAATTAACTGTTGTCTTTAAAAAGCTACTTTTATATACTTGCTATTTAAGCCACATTTTATAAATAGAAGTTTTGAATATAGAAATTAATATAAAATGTAGTCAGGGTAAAAAGTCACTACTTTGGTAATGTATGTTCCAAAGTTAGCCTCAACATTGTCATTATGAAATTGGTAAAATTATGAAATTATAAAATTTTCCATCAAAATGTCTATTTGGCTTATATACACTGGTGAACTTCAATCTTCCATAGATTTATAGCATATGTCAGTGAGAGATATTATGTATGTGTTTGTTTTAATCAAGCAACACGAAATATGTGGAATGTTAACAGAGTTGGTAAACAGGAACATTATACACAGGGGAGATTGACATTGAAACTCTTAGTGAAAAAAAATAAAATGCTTGCTTTCCTTTAAGATAAATATATTTTGTTTTGATGTTAAAGGTGATTTTTATTTTTTGTACTTTATGTTTTGCTATTTGAAAGTTTATGTATTGTAATTTTTTTTATTAGGTTATTCAAGATTCATTTGCAAACTTCTATTTTTCCTGTAAATTCAAAGTGGAGAGTGGATGGATACAACATAATATGCTTATGTATTTTAAAAAGAAAATTCATAGGCAATTAATATGTATTATTTTTAATAAAAAGTTAATTGACAGATTCCTCTGGAAATTCAAGATTGATCCATCAAGGTGACCTCAAGTAAGGGTGGGTTTAACATGACTGCAACCCATAGGACAAAGCAAATGACTATTTTATTTACCAATAAATTTTAAGAATATTTACTTGTAACTTTGTTTTATTTCTGAGAGCCACACTAACCCACTCGAGTAAGTTCTTTTAGAAAATTGTACCTATCATTAATTTTTACTTTGACTTCAACACACACATACATGGGAATGGGGATATATATATATGTATATTGTAACCGGACCCGCGTACAACACTTTAATCACATCAGTTATAATAATTTTGCTGACGAGCATGGGCTGTAGGAAGGGAACTATCAATTGACATACCTAAGGCAGATGTTGAATGCCTCCTACAATAATGATTATCATACTCATCAGAGGATGTAGTACCATACAGATCAGATCATCTAGCTTATTTATATGTTTGTTTCGTAGCATCATTAGAGTTCTATTTATATACAAACCTGACTTGTTTCAATTTATAGTTGAATACTTAGCCTTACGAATGCAAGAGATTCTCATGAACCAGTTATAATTGTAACATATAAAACAAACAAAATCAACAAATCGATAAATTAAATTTAGTTTTTAGCAACAAAAAAATATTAAATAACAATTAATTTAAATTTCTCAACAAAATTATTTTCATCCATATGATAATCTACTTTATTTTACTTAAAGAGTTAGAAGCAGTTTTAAGTTAATACTAATAAGAAATTATTTACAAATTAAATATATGAAAGTTTTTGAAATAATAACAATCTTAATACGAATTTTACTGAATCCATCATTAGAAGAAGCTAGGAAACGTCACTCCAAAGCAACAATAACCACTAGAATTCAATACGAGAAAAAGCTTATAAATATCTCTAATCAACAATAATAATTTATTATTTTGAACCATATCAATATAAGTATTTAAAGCGCAATCACCTACACTAATGCCAACATTAATTCATTTAAATCATTTATGAGGAAATAAGATTAGAATCTATTCTAACTTAATAAAGAATCACTTTGAAACCATTATGAGAAGAGTCATATAAATATGCTCTAATTTTCAACAACAAATCACTTGAATCCATCATAGAAGTTAAAGCTTAGAATTAATCTATAATTAATGTTAATAAATCATTTGAATCATATTTATGAGAAGTAAGCTTGAATTATCTAATTTTATCTTTAATTTATACGGAATCCATTTATGAAAATAAGCTTGGAACATATTCGACCAATATAACAAAACTTCATTTTAAATCCATTTCATGACAGTTGTGTCGAATCATTATAATTCAATAATAATTCATTTTGAATCCATTTATAAGATTAGCTGAAATATTCCTGAATTTAATACCAACCATGCTTAAATCCATTATGATACCAGCTTGGGTTCATTTTAATTCAACAACAATCCATTTTTGAATCCATTTATAAAAAGAGGGGGGGAAGCTTTATGTGCCATACACATCACACATTGCTACTTGTAATTGTACATACGAATACTGTGGTGCAACACATTGAACCTTTCGAAATTCAGGGTTTGTGGGGTTACTATCATCGATGAATTGAGAGATTAGAGAACACCCAGCTCTAAACCGTATAAGCGTGGATCTGTTAAGAAAGGCAAATCCACAGGTGTCTCCTGAAGCCACTGTCACCTATTGGGGTGAGGCCTTATCTGGCACAGGTCAGCAAGACTTTCCACACTGAAGGTTGAGGTCCCATCTCATAATAACAAACCAGGTACAAGGCAGATACCGAATCTATATTATAACATAGGTAAGCCAGGATGCAGTGACACTCTGTCTATTGTAAATTAAAAATAAAAAACAAAAGTTTAAAAAGAAAACAAAAAAAAAATGAATGGCAAAGAATGAAGTTGGCAAAGTTCAAAGAAGATGGAGTAAAATGAGTGGTGTGGATGGAGAGAGAGAAGTTTTCAGATCCAGAAAACAAAGGAGGAACTGGTCAACATAGAGGTTTCAAAAACAGAAAAAATAGCTATGATAGCCTCAGATAACAGAAACAAAAAAAGCAGAGACCAAAGTAGAAAAGAGAGACAAGAAGAGAAGAATATAACCAAAACAAGATTCACAGAAGGGTGAAGATGATTAAACAAAGAGTAGTTAAAGATATCAAACAAAGAGAAGAATATAAACTAAAACAATGAAATAAACAACAGAAGAAGACATTGAAATTAGAAGATGTTATAACCAACAATGGATAATACAAAGAAGAAGATGGACATTGCTAACAAAGAGCAGAAGAAGATATCAAACAAAGATAGAGAAGAATATAATTGGGAAAATGGAATAAACAAAGAGAAGAAGATGATCAAACAAAAGAAGAATATAACCAAAATGTATAGACAAACAAAGAGAAGAAGACATCAAACAACAGAGAAGAAGATAATAAGAAGTAGCAATAGAAGCAAAACCAAAGTATAGATTAATGAATTAGATGAAGAATTCAAAAAATCAGAATGAAAAGCGAAACAGTTAATGATAAAGTAGAACAATTCAAACTCAAAAATACGATGAGGAGAAAACTTTAATGCAACCAAAGATATTTTAAAGGCGAAATCACAATGAATATCCACACAAGAGAAGAAAAACAAAAATTTAGATTGTTAAAAGGAAGAAATTGAAATTACAAAGATGATCTTGAATATGTTTATTCAACATTCTTTATATGAAAACTAATTTAGAATATGCTATCACAAATTGAAAGAGAGTAATAGAAGTAGTTTAAAATGAAGAAAACAGTATCTATATCATTATTATACAAAAGAATTTAAACGGATGAAAATGATTTCATAGAAGCATAAATTAATTTTAATCTTCAAGAAGATGAAAAACATGAAAAAATGAATATGAATTAAAACTTAATTTCTCATATAACCATGAATCATTTAATATATAGAGAAATGTTTTAGAAAATTGTCTGTTATATGTTAGTGAAATAGTAATAAAGATGGAGAAAGGAACCATAAAATGGAAAGAAAGTAATGTTAGTTCTCAAGCCGTATATAAAAATTATAAACTAAAGCTTAATAAACTCAAATCTAAAATTGAGTATAGAAAAGAAAAGATATAAAGACAGTTATTATTGTAATATAGTTAAGCTTTACGTATGAAAAAGACGCCAAAAAGGAATCTGAAACTCGGGATGTATCAATGTGAATGTAAATTAGACAACAAGAACCTTAGCAAATACCAGGAAAATAATTACTATGTGCAGAATTACCATTCAAAAAGAAACTTTTATATAAAATGAAGTACCACCATGGAAGAGGAACAGTGAGAAAATTCACAGATGAATTGTTCATGGTCCATATTAGACGCATATAATTAGAAGAGATCAATCAGTTATGAAGGTCAATGATCTCCAAAGAAAATACAGAAGTGAAGAAGCAGAAAGACATCACATGTAAATGTTAAACATGATGACTTTTCAATAAAGAGATGATCCAGAAGTATGTCACATCATAATACAAAGATGATTACAGGAGAACTTCGATCTTTATCCTCAGTTCCCAAAAGAGGTTGAAGCTATGATTCAGATTAAAAAAGAGACAGCTGATGGAAAAAGTTTGTGAGTGTGGTGTAGTAAGTGCATTGAATTTTCGTTTTTAAAGTTGAGATGGTAGATGTTGCAGCTGATTTAGAACTTGGATGCAGAGTTATGATGCTCCGAAGTAGATGCTCAAGCACTATCCCGACCTGGATGTTGAAGCTCCAAGTAGTAGTCCAGCAGTGGCATATATAGGTCTCATGAGATAGGCCTTGGTCTCATGGATAGGCCAAATGAGAGCCCCCCAAGACTCACCGGAGCCGAGCAGGGTTGGCTTCGAGTGTTAAATATGATTTTTCTTTTTTCCTCTTTCTTTTGGCTACTATTCTTGGCTGGATGATACTTTTAGGCACAAGAGAGAAGTGTGCTTAAAATGAGATATTTTCTCGTGACGTCATGAGGGTGGTACTGGTAGTTTGTAAGTGGACAAATCTATTTTATCCCAGTACTGGATACTATGTGGATCATGTATTCGACTTTTCCAGCCTCATCTCACCCATTCATCAGCATACCTAAAACTAGGAAGTACTGAGAAATAATGTGTACAGTATGTGGAATGAAATCGCATTTCGAAGAGATTTCATCCTGTAATTCGTGAGGGGTAATGAAACAGATATTCTGTTCCCTCATATAAATATTCGTAAGACCCTCCTCATTTAAAAACGTCTAGCGTGATTCAGTCTAATTGGGAACGAATAAATTTTGATTTGTTTAAAAAAAATCATATTTTTAATTTTGAGATTGATGAATTTGAATAAAATGTTATATCGTCTTATTTTATTTTATTTTTTTTTTATCTGTCTCAATAAAAAAAAAAGAAATTAATTATCCAATCATTAAAAAGAAAGAAAAAAGATACTTGAGTTAAACTGAGGCAGTATTCAAATTAGGCACGTCGTTAAAAAAAAAAAAAAAGAACTTTCATCTTACACAGAGAAGCAGAACATATTAAATCTTTTTTTTTAAAAAAGAAAGTGTATTACTTAATCCTTTTGACAAATTAAAATATAGCTTTAACTAAACGTGAAAATGGAAAAAAGAAAACTTTGCTAGAGGAATTATAATACCAATTGGGGTAATTTAGCGGCTTCACTTTCTCCATGCTGTACCATGACTTTCCATTGATAGAAATAACCAGCCTTCTTTTGAGTAAAATGGATGCAATAATTGGAGGTAATAATATTTTATAAGAATGTTTAGACATCTTTATTTCCATGAATTATAAATTGACATCAATATGAAGTATTCTTCATTAAAATTATTTTTATTAAATATTAAAATATTTTTATCATATGTTATAAAGTGAAGTTATGTTTGACTTATAACATTTTAATTATTAAAAGTATTAAGACTGTTTTACCATATATGTTATAAGGTGAAGTTAGAAATATATTATATACATTTTGTTTAATAAAGTGTTTAAGATCTTTCAATATATATTTAAATATGTGAAATGATAAGAATATGACGTAAAGATATTTAATAGCATTACATATATTCTAATACAATAATGTTTAAAGGAAGTTATGAAACAATTGTATAGAGTTTATTTTATAAACTATTAAATATGTTTATCATATTTAATGCTATAGAAATTACCTAGTTATAAAATTATATTATATAATGTTAAAATTATTTATATATTTTAACGATTACATTATGGATTAAAAAGGTGTTTGAAATTCGTATACTACTTCATCTAGTAATAAGGTGGTATAATGAATCTTTATATGTTAAATATACTCTACTATTTTATCAATTAGAATAAAGCTTCAATTACTAAATGATAAATTGTCGCCCATTGTTTCAACAGAGCTTATGCAAGAATATACTTTCGCTAATAGTTGCACCATAACGCCCCATCATCAAAGATAAATGATTCAAACAAGAACTGCTTGAGTCTCTGTTGTTCACCAATCTTTAATTAATAATAAAATGATGAAAGTGTATAAACTTCATAAATACACTAACTGCTTCTAAGATTTTACAATGCAAGTAGTCATAAAATATTTATATTTAATTAAACTATACAATTGACTTATCAAATGATAAATGCCTCACAAATCAAGAACTGCTGAGTTCAAACAAGCCTTCAACAATCACACCAATAAACAACATTATAAGCGCTGTATTAATCATAAATACCTGACGGATTTTAAGCTTCTTCTAATAATAGAGTTTATATAAGAATACCATAATCGATATGTTTAAATCATTAATGCCCCAATTATCAATTGCCAAATGTTTCTCCATAGAAATCAGTAATATAACGCTGAGTTCAAATGTCTACCAATCGTAATAATTCATAAAATAATAAAAGCGTTATATAAATCATAAATGCTAATCGTTAATATTAGGTTTTTCCTTCATGAATGGACGAATTATTAAAATAATATTAGAATAATCGCTTCTATCATAAATGGATTCAAAATCACTATTGTTAAATTAGAATATTTGTAAGTTTTTTCATAAATAGATCAAAACAGAATTATTAATAGAATAATCAGTTTTTTCTCATATCAATTTAGAATTACAAAATGACCAATATTGTTAAAGGACAATAATTCCAGGCTTCTTCTAAGAAATGATTCTAATGAATTATTGTTAAATTAGAGTAATTTCAAGCTTTTCAATAGTAATGTATCTAAAATGAACGCCATTGTTAAATTAGGAATAATCAAGCTTTTTCTCATAAATAATTTAAAATGAATTACGTCATTAGAATTAGAATATTTCAAAGGGGATTATCATAAATAGAACTAAATGAATCATTGGCTAATATCGTCTAGTATACGTGCTTTTTCCTCTAAAATGAATTCGAAATGAACTATTGCGAATAGAATCGCTCAAAGCTTTCTTCTAATAAAATGGATTCTAAATGAAATTATTAATTCAATCTGATTACTTCAAAGCTTTTTTCATATTGAATTTGTAAATGAACTATTGGTAATAAAAAGGAACTGCTTCTAACTCTTTTATAAGTAAAATAAAAATGAGTTATCATGTGGATAGAAATGAATTTCGTTAGAAATTGCAAATTAATTGTTATTTAATAAATTTTTTTGTTAATAAAAACTAAATTGGTTATCCAGTTGTTCAGTTTTGTTTGTTTTATCGCATCACTCATCAATTATAGCATTGGTTCATGAGAACTCTCATGCATTCCTGAGCTACGTCTGACATAACTAGACCCAGGCCAGTCAGGTTGTAGTAAGACGGAACCTAATGGCGCTGTTTGGAAAACCAAACATATAAATGTTTAGATGTTCACAGTCTCTATGGTACTCACATCTTCTGATGAGAGCAGGAAATATTGTTGTAGGGTGTTTACTTAACATCTGCATTAGGAATGTCAATTGTTTGTTCCTTCCTACAGCATGCTCATCAGAAAATAATTACAACTGATGTGATAAAAGGGTTGTACACGGGTCTCGGTTACAATATATATATATATATATATATATATA
>JAQFVV010017796.1:0-11336 GCA_028023455.1 Epiperipatus broadwayi
TTATATATATATATAAAGTTTGGCTAAGATTTTATTTAAATGAGCTCTCCAAAGGCTTACATTTCTGCCAAAAAAATGCTGTTGGTTTTAATGTTTTGAATCTAAAGATGATCTGAATATATTTTACTAGTTGGCAAAGAACCAGCTAGCAGAGAAAATTATATAGAGCAAATACCAATTTGAGTATAATAACTAATACTTTGTTTATTTGCAATTTAAGATCTTTGTTATTTAATTTCAGATTCCTTATTTAAATTAGCTTGAATTTCTATATATATGTAATATACAAATCAATATATATATATATATATATACACAGTACAATTTACATAAATTATATATTTTTAGAAGTACTTTGGACTATACATTTTGTAATCTTTATCAACTATATAACATTGAATAATCAAAACGATCATAATATAATTTATGTAAATTGTACTGTATTTTGATATATATATATATTGATTTATATATTACATATATTATGGAATGAATACAGATATCAAACTTAATTTATTATATATATATCAGTGATGAAGGCTTTGTGTATTGAATGGAATGAGTGCTTTCATAGAAGAATTCACTAAAAAATTCAAAAGCTTTGACTAAAATTCAATTTTAAAAATTCACTAAAATATGTATATATTCATCCTCATAAAATCAATCCAATAAGTTGTACATATAAACATAAAAAAAATTCTCTAAGCTATTTTGTCATACATAAAAAAGAAGAATGAACATTTCAAACTCATTTTTAGTATGGAATTTCTGTTAACTTTCAATTTCTTTACCAATAGTTAAATTGTTTTTATATAAGGCAAATCATGAGTTTGATGACCACATTATTCATTGATTATAATAAGTTCAAACAATGTTAACCTTTCTGATATGCAGCCGAATGCCCATTACTTTTCAGCATTTTCTGATGTTTTTCTTGTTCACAAATCAACATAAAATATGATTAAATGATTATTATTTATCGGAAAATACAATTTTGACTATTTGATAGATACTTTGTTTACTACTGAAACAAATTTTAAATAAACCACATTTTGCTTATGTAAACATTAAAAAAAATGAGATCATAAATAAAACAAAGAGTTTAAATATCATCAGTTTCTAAAGATTATTTTCAGTTTATAAAATCAATAAAATATTTCTTAAATTATTATTTTTAAACATTTGAATGAATAATTATTTATTCAACTTATATATAACAAATTATGCTTTAAAAGTTTAAATTTTGAATATTTATTGCAAATTAGATAATTTCATACTCATAAATATAAATAGATTGCCGACATAGAAACTACAATTTGTAAATTGCTTCAGGCCAAGAATTGCTGCTAATATAACATTGTATTTTGAAAATAAAGTAATTTAAGTCAAAATAAGTTATTAGTAATTTATATTTTTTGATATCTAATAAATAATTGTAAATTATTTTTAAAAAAAATCTAAAACTGTAATAAATTCACAAATAAACAAGTTTTTGGTCATTAGAACTATTTACTTTAAACAATGTCGTAAAACACCAAATATTTTACAGCATTGTCAACAGATTAATATCTAATATATTAGGGGTTAGTGTTTATGTTCATTGTAAGAGGGAATTTTGAATTTTCATTTTTCTGCCACAAATTTTCAAGCAAAATTTATTATAATAAAAGATATTATTTTACATGCATTTTAACCTAAATTACTGATTGAAGCCAAATTTTCACAAAAATTTTTTGACCACAAAATTGCTCTCTGGCAAATTTTTTTGTAAGTATTATATGTTAAAAAATGTGTAAATGGTATATTTTATTATAATAAATTTTTGCTAAAAACTTTGATGTAGAAGGTGGGAGATTCAAAATTTCCCCACTCTTACAATAGACATAAGTCTTCACCTGACATGGTCAGCCATTGTCTGTTGGGCTTCTCAAGACTGTACAATGTTTGGTGTTTTATGACATTGTAGTTTCAATGATACAATAATATGTTTATTTGTGAATTTATTACAGTTTTAGATATTTTTTTAAAAATAATTTACACTATATTTATTATATATCAAGAAATATAAATTATTAATAACTTATTTTGACTTGAAGTACTTTATTTTCAAAAATATGAAGTTATATTAGCAGCTATCATGAACATGGGCTGAAGCAATTTACAAGCTATTTCTACATAAGCAAATCTACTTTATACTTAATGAGTATAAAAAATATTGCAGTTTTGCAATAAATATTAAAAATTTTAAACTTTTAAAGCCTAATTTATTAGATATCAGAGAAATAAATAATTATTCATTTGGATATTTAAAAAATAATAAGAATTCAAGAAATATTTTGTTGATTTTATAAACTGAAAATCATCTTTCTAGAAACGATGATGTGTAAACTCTTGTTTTGTCTATGATCTCATTTTTAATATTTACAGAAACAAAATGTGAACCTTTAAAATTTATTTCAGAAGTAAACAAAAATATCTATCAAATGAAGTCAAATTTATTATTTTCTGAGATGTTATAATCATTTTTATCATATATTTTTTACGTTGATTTTGTGAGACAAAGATAAACATCAGAAATATCAGAAAAATAAGCAATTTCAGTAGGGTTAAAGTTAAACCAGAATGTTAAAAGCATTGGGAAGATAAAAAATATCTTGATAATGATTATCTATACTTAAACTAGCCACATAAGAGAGTTTTATATTTTTCTCTTAGCTATTTATCAAACATAAAAAAAAGGAGAATGAACAATTCCAACTCATTATTTTTTGTATGGAAATTGTGTTAAATTTCAATTTTTTTACCAATAGTTTGATTGTTTTTATATAAGGCAAATAAATTAGTTTTTGCATCATTGGAAACTTCAATGTCATAAAATGTCAGGGCAGGGCTTATGTCTATTGTTAGAGCAGGAATTTTTGAATTTCATGCTTTTTAGGCAAAAATTTTAGGAAAAAAATTACTATAATAAAATATATCATTTTACATGCATTTTAACATATAATACATATAAAAAGAAATTTCACCAAGGATGAATTGGCCCAAGATTAAATAATTCATCTCGATCGATAATTGGGTATGTTAATAATGACTAACAGTTAAATTTTCTTTTATACACATATATGCATGGAGAAACTTTTAGACAGGAAAAAGTTACAAAGTAAAAATATTTAAAAACTTTTTAAAGATACATTCTTTTTAAGTAGAAATTAAAAGTTCTTAAATATTTTTTATTTATAACTTTTCTGTTTAAAAGATTTCTCCGTGATGTATAAAAGAAAATATAAACATACACAGTCATACAACTATTTAGCTCTCATTGGAATTTAATTCAACATTAATTAACAAGTAAAATGATTTTTCCAATTGATTAGAAAGTTGAAGACTTTCTCAAATCATTTGCTGTGAAATGAACAGGTTCTACTTCTGTTTCCGTATCTTCTTCCCTAAATCTTCAGAAAATGCTGAAATTTTAGAGGCATTAGGCTGCATTTTGGAAAGGTTTTAATACCCTCATGAAAACATGTTATATATATATGTTTATTTATAGTTTTTCACGTGGAAATTCCATTCTCTAACAGCTAGACATAGGAGTCTGGATATCACAAGCTTCATAAACAATTAGTAAAATTATTGTCTCAAAGTTTAATTATTGATTACATTGTCAACAGGAAGTTATTGACACAACTTTGAGATGGTCCTGATTCTTGTTCCTCTTGTAATGAATCTAATGTCTTCCTAGTTCACAAATGAACCAATGTTGTCAAATAGTGATAATGATTCAAATAATAACATGAAAAATGTAAAATGAAGTACACAAAAAACATATTGTTTTGAGATAAAATTAAATAGTTAATAAAAAAAAAAAGTAAAAAAATGTTTGTCTTGTATCAATTTTTTTCAAATATTTTAAAAATTTTTTATTAGTCATACTTCTGTTTTCTTTTTTTATGTGAGATTTTAAAACAATTTTATCTTGTTGTTTTGGTTTTATCAATTTTATTAAATTACAGAACATATCCCACATTTTTTAAGTTAAGTCTATTTTTGTGCAATTTTTTTAATATTGGTTTTCTGTAGAAATTACCTACCAAAGAGACCCACGTGTATATATTAAAATATATAAGTTAACTTAAACCGTATTAAAAAGGGGTCTTGTTGCTCAAGTTGGTTTAATGGAGTATGTATGCTGCATATATATATGTTATGATGAGCACAGCGTTCGTTACATTGTTTTTTTTTTTTATTTATTAAACATGAATAAATTAAAAAAGTTTGCATTTTAAAAATTTTCTTTCAAATTTAAAATTAAAATTAAATATCTGCTTCGTATTATATATTAAATCATGAATATTAAGAAAAATTATTAAAATAAAACTTTTATTAAAGAAAAAAATATTTTAAAACTAAATTTTAAAAAGATTTGGAGATAAAACTATATCTTTAAATATATCTTTGATTTGGAAAACAGGTTAATTAATCAGAAATGGAAATGATATTTGTGAACAGATAAATGTAAACCAGCCTTGGGCATCTAAATGTAAAACATCGGTCCAGATAGGAAAACAGGTAAAACAAAATGACAATGAAAAATCTAATAGGAAATCGGACCTCAATGAAAGATGTCACTTCGAGTAAGCGTGTCTCAAATACAAATAAACCAAATAGATATAAAAGGACATGGATGAAAATTATTGAAGTGACTGGATTATGATTATTACGATGTGACAGATAGGTGTTAGTGCGGAGGTGCGGGAGAAGCGATTGAAGAGACGCACGGTTCAATCACTTCAGTTTTTGCTAAAAAAGAAACGAGAAATGAACTATCGTTTCCTACATTGAGGGATCAGTTAAAACAAAAACCTCTGGATGAATAAATAAATCAATGGCTAACAGGATATCAATCTTAGGACGGCGTGGGTAATTCATGTTCATGGCATGCAACGGATAAAGATGAACTATTTTAAACTCGTAAGAACTTTATAAATAATGAACTAATTAAATTAAACTTTTTCAGATTTAAATGATTGCAATATTATCCTATCTGATTAACTTAATTTATTAATAATGTTATTTGATGTATTTCTTTATTTATTTATTTAAAATCATTTCCATTTATTTATTACTTTTGTTCTTTAAAAGTTTTATTATGAGTTTCTGTTTTCCGTTAAGGTAAATTATATAAATGTTAAACTTAGAGTCGGGCGTGAATGGTTGTATAGATTTGTAAAGTTATATTAGAGGAGGGTAATCTTAAGTTATTTGTTTGATTGTTAAATTAGGGTAAATGGATTAGATATGATGATGTGGTTATTAGATGTAGTCGGAGATTCGCTACTGGCAGAACCGCTTATGTATATACGCCGCACTCTCCCATGTTTGACTATGGAAGGAATTATAAGACGCACAGAGGCCCCAGTTCCTTTCTATGGAGTTTTTTTTTTATTGTTCTTCTCGTTGGATAGAAGTAATATTCCTCTCTAATGAAAGTCAGATCTTCTTCTCTTAATCTTTTTTGTGCTGCCGTATTCCGTATTACATTGACCCCTTCGATGTATCAGATAAATTGATGCCAGTTTGACTAGGGAATTTTAGCCTAAGGTTAAATAGGGATAGAATATTTTATTTTCAAATGCAAATCTATGTGAGTGTATTCATACTTGACCCTAAATAAAAAATGCATTAAATTTAGGTTGTTTATAGATGCTTGCATGGATTGGTTATAGAGTTAAGTATGTTTTGGGTTTTCATATTTGATCAAAATATATAGACATTCGATGAATAATGATACCTTATGGTGAGTATCTAAAATGCTCATTTATTTGGATGTCTTTTAAATTATTGGTGACAATATGCAAGTATCTTATGGTGAATACTATTGGGTTACGTATAAATTTCCCTCCGCAGATTATCAGGAGTCATTAGTTTTGTATTTTGATCGTTTATGTTTCTTTTGAAATGTTTTGACCTTGAAATCTATGTAACCTTGATCCCCCGTATTCAACATTATAAACAAGCTTTCATAAATTTATATGTGTGAACTTAATTAAAATGTAAAATTGTAATATAATGGTAATTAAATGTAAATTAAAGTAAAGTTAAAAATAATGTTAAATGTTAAAATGTAAACTGATACTAAAACAATTTCAAATCTTATATATATGTATATATATGTAAATAAATTTTTGTATGTTAGTTACTGTGCAGTGGCTTGTTTTATTTCTTTTTTTAATATTAAAATACTCTTAGATAGGATATTATCTTATTAAATCTCTGCTATTCCACTGAGCTAGTGACATGGGCTAATGGCCGGAATCAAAATTTTAAAAAAAAAAAAAATTTTTTTTTTTTAATTTTTGATTCGATACATTAACCCCTGTATTAATAGCAGAGATTTAATAAGATAATATCCTCTAATTATATTTCAATATTATAAAATAAATAAAATAAACCACTGCCAGTAATTAACTGTACAAAAAATTAGTGCACATCATATATATATAAGATTTAAAATTATTTTTGTCTCAGTTTGCATTTTAACATTTAACATTATTTTTAACACACAAATTCTAATTTACATTTTGAATTACTATTATATTATAAAGTTTACATTTTAATTAGGTTACCCTATTATGGGATTATGAAAGCTTGTTTTACTAATGTTGACTATAGATCAGTTACATAGATTTCGGATGGTTAAAAACATTTCAAAACAAACATAGGCGATCAAAATATAAAATCAATGATTACTGACAATTGCGGAAAGAAATTTATAAGTAACCCAGTAGTATTCTCCATAAGATACTTGCATTATACACCAATAAGACTTAAAAGGAATAAGAATAAATACACTTTAGATACTCACCGTAAATTAAAGTATTTATCGAGATGTCTATAAATTTTGATTAAATGTAATGAAAGCGCAACATACTAACCGATAATTTATCCATGCGAGAGTCTATAAACAACTATAAATTTAATGCATTTTTTTCTTCGGTCAAGCATGAATAGACCACATTGACTTGCATTTGATATTGAAATATTCTAACCCTATTTGGCTGTAGGCTAAAATTCGCAGTCAAACTAGCATCAATTCATCTGATACATTGATGTATTCAATGTAATACGAATACGTTTAGCGCAAAAAAATTATGGGTAGAAGATATTGACTCTCATTAGATAGGAATATGACATCTATCTAACAAGAGACACAATATAAAAAACTCCATAGAAAGGAACTTCTTGTTCTCCATCTTATAGTTCCTTCCATAAAGTATAAGCAAGAACAATCGCGTTATATGTATTATCAGCGATTCTGCCAGTAAGCGAAGATCTCCGACTACATCTACTAGCTACATCAATATATCCAGTCCATTGACCCCAATTTAGTAACGAAGACAAGACCACCTAAGATTGCCCTCCCCTAATATAACTTTACAAATCTATACAGCCATTCACGTTCGACTTAAGTTTAACATTTATATAATTTAACTTTAGTAGGAAAGAAACAGAAGTCATAATATAACCCAAAGAACAAGAAAAGTAATAAATAAATAGGAAATGATTTTAAATAAATAACTGAAAAAGTACGTCAAAGCCCATAATTAATAAATTAAGTTGATCCGTCAGATAGGATAATATTGCGATCATTTTTAATATGAGAAAGTTTCAAACTAATGTTCATTATTTTTAAGTTCTTACGGTTTAAAACGGTTCCCTCTTTATCCATTGCTTGCCATGGGCAATGTGAATTCCCACACCTCAAGATTCCTACATTTAGCCGTTGTTTTATTTTATTCATCTGGAGGTTTTTGGGTGATATTATCAAGTCATCAATGTAGGAAGGCGTTGGAATCATTTCTCTTTTTCTTTCCTGCGTAAGCCGTGAAGTGATTAGATAAAATCGTGCCTCCTCTTCTGTCGTGCTCCGCCCCTCAGCACTCTCATCTATCTATCATAACGTAAATAATCGTAATCCAGTCACTAACCAATATTTCCAAACTTGTCCTTTTATTTTACTTTGAAAGATTGACTTTACATTATGTCATCAATGTGATGATCACTTTTTGAAGTCAGATTTCCCCGTAGGTTTCTTTCATTGGCTAATTGTTTCTATTGTTTTCTATCTGACCGGTGTTTTTACATTTAAATCTGCCCAAGGCTGGTTTTACATTTGACTAATTAAATTTATCATTTCCATTTCTGATTAATTAACCTGTTTCAAATCCAAAGATATATTTAAAGAGATATTTAAAGATATAATTTTATCTCCAAATCTTTTTAAAAATTTAGATTTTAAAATACTTTTTCTTTAATAAAGTTTTATTTTAATAATTTTTCATTATCTGTGCGATTTAATATATACGAGTTTAAGATATTTAATTTCAATTTTTAATTCGTAAAGAAAATTTTTAAATGCGAACTTTTTAATTTACTTTCATGTTTAATAAATAAATAAAAAATGTAACGAACGTCTGTGCTCATTACAATATATATATATATATATTTAAAAAACATGTCTATGTAAAAGAATATTGTAGAAAAAGAAAATTTAGTGTATAAACTTTATTGTATTTAATTTTGGTTTTAATAAAATAAAAATATGTAGAAGGAAACAGTTTTTGTTTTTATATATGGAATGCTGCTGATATAAAGTTATGTTCTTTTTAAAATGTTTAACAAATTTCTAAATCTAATCAAAACTCACTAAAAGCTTTACTTTGTAAAAAGAAAAAGAGACTAAAGATAAAGGGATGCAGATCTAAAATTGTAATGTCGAGAACTGATAAGATTGCATAAGATGCAAGTTTAAAATGCAGAATAAGTGGAAGAATGATGGGAATTAAGACCTGAGAATAAAAGGAAGCTTCAAGAAAAATATAGAGAGGATATATATAGCCATATGAGAATAAAAGATCTTTTGTTTCTGATTCATATTTGGTATTAAATAGAACTTAATGCTGTTATTATAATTGCCATCAATTTTCTGACCTATGAGATTGCAAAAAATATATATATATGTTAGCTTTCAACATGAGTATAATGTTGGAATGAAACCATAGACGTGTGGGGGTGTTCACTCCCCACAATCCCTTATGAAGTAAATCAAAGCTACTCCATAATCCCATGATGGTTTGAACTTCAGGAATCCACTCCATATACCTTCACCACATCAATCATATGGACCCACTATCATTTCATCAAAAGTTAAAAAACAAAGACTTTCTTGATGAACAATCTTTATGGATACTGGCATTATTAAGTAAGCTTTTACTTTATTTTATGAATACAGACAATCTAATTTCCCCAGGTATTCAAGATAACAACCTCTTTTTTATTTCAAATCTGGATGTGAGCAAATTATTAATCTTATAGTATAACCTGTAATTATTTCTATTAAAACTTATATATCATTATAAAAATAGAATGTTTAATTTCTATACTTAATAAGAATTTAATCTGTTATATATATATATATATATATATATATATATATTATATATATATATATATATATATATATATATATATATATATATATATATACTGAAGCAGTCAACCTTAGCTTAAGATTGTGCCTCATGTTTTCTACCTACTAACTCATATTCAAACCCCTATATCCCATCTTGCCCCTTCTGTCGTATATATATATTTTTATGTATATATTTGGAATAGCGCACACTAAATTCATAGTTTAACTTCTTCAATATTTAATTATTATTGATTCTTTTTATTAATTATTAGTTCTTTTTTATTAAACTGCATAGGTGCAGCTCAAATATATATATATATATATTGTGCCCATTTTTTTATGGGTCACCATTTTAAGTTTTGTGCTAATCTAGTAGAAAATTTTAAAATTCTAGGGAAGTATTCTAAATAGGTGATGTTGACTTTGCTTGTGGTAATGTTACCATAAGTTTAATTAAAGCAATCTATGAGTATTTGATATGTGAGTTGTAGTTGATATTGAGAAAATATGTAAAGTGATGATGATTATGATGTAATACTGCATTAATAAATTTAATAACAAATGTTTGAAGCTAAAGTATTTAAAAGACAAGTTTTAATTAGACAAAGATATTTATTTAATTTAAAATATATGTTAAAAGTGAATAGAAATAGTTTAAATTATAAGTACTTAAATTGAGATTAATATTTGATTTTAATCATATCAAATAATTATTTTAAAATCTGATATAATATCTTATTTATTTTAAAAATAAATATTTATTTTAAAAAGCAATTGTTAAGTTATTTTTAGATTATGGGAAGCGTTTCTTGTATTGTAAAAACAGATGTTAATTAGAGATACACACACACATGCTTGGAAGCTTTCTCATAAAGTTGAAAAACTATTTTAAAATTATGTTGTGAAATTTATAAATAATACGTGAGTTATCACGAGATAAAAATAAAGATATTAATGTAAAATATTGTCTCTGAAAATATAACGTATTTAAAAGATTTAGTTTATTTTAAATGATCTTATAAAAGTTAAGATTTAAATTGAGTGAGAAAGAATATTTTAAAAAATGTTTAATAGATTTGAATAAACGATAAAAATTATTTGTAAAAAAATGTAATAATATTAAATATTAAATAAGTCATTATTTTATTTTTAATAGTGTGTTGATTAATATGTAAATAAGCCAGCAAAGTTTGATTGTTTAAACGTACCAATCAGATGAGGAGACTCTTCTAGTATAAAAGCTGGATTCAATTGTTGAGGGGGCTCTCTCTCTGTAATTAAATTTCTAAGTTAATCGTGCTATTGAGAAAATAGCCAAGTAAATTTATAAACGCTCTTAAAAATTAGTTTTAAAATCATAAGAGTGTTATTGTATATAATTTTATAATTTTTTTTTAAATGATAAGTATGCAGTAGAAACTTAATAATTCCCTATTGGTCTTCTCAATATCGAAACTCAATTTACGTACGAATAATCATGGAAACATCACGTATCGGAGAAATATATCAGAAACTTTATGCTAGAGAAATAATAGATGCTGGATTAGTACATAAAACTACGAGATGGAGAAAAGTAGTATTTTGGACTATAAATAGTTTTTAAAAGTTTAAATTACTATTGTCTATTATAAATAGATATTTAAAAGAAATATGAATACTTCTATAGAAAGAAAGTATTTTTGCAGATTTTTAAAAGATTAAAATGTATATCTTAAGTAAAGATATAAGAAGTAGTAATTTTAATAAATACTTGCCTTGTTAAGTCTTTGTGCTTAAAAGACTAAATATTGACGATTTGAAAAGGCAAATAGATTATAAATATGATTATTTAAAATCGTAATATAATAAAATTATTATTATTGAA